>JAMQGT020011827.1:0-14080 GCA_024447675.2 Pterophyllum scalare
TTCCAGGTCTGAAAGGTGACACATAACTATAAAAATGACTGCACTGCATTTAGATGAGATGGTTCTCAGACTCTTGTTCCGTCAAGTAACCCAGTGCTTACTGTGTCACTTGATGGATCTATTGCTACATCCATTTTCTTAACTGCTTTTCCTGGCAGGCTGGAACCTATACCAGCTGACACAGGGCAAGAAGTGGGATACCCTGGACTGGCTGCCAGTCCAGCACAGGGAACTGATTCATTTTTACTGAAATGTGCTTTGCCCTTTTTTGCCAACTCAAAAGATCTACCATGAGAAGAACTGGTGTGGCCAAACTTGAAAATACCTCTACAAAATGAGAATTTGACAGACTTGAAAAGCTTTGAAAACTTCCCAAAATAGAAAGAAAAATATATGCAGCCATTATGAAACCAAGCTGACCATTGTAAGTGTGTAAACCTGGTAGGAGATTGTTTCATTTAGCAATAAGTACTTTGCTCTTTCACATTTTCTTCTAAATGCCACTAGATAGATAGATAGATAGATAGATAGATAGATAGATAGATAGATAGATAGATAGATAGATAGATAGATAGATCTATAACAAAACAAGATAAAATACTAAGACAACAATATATTTCCATGGTGCCCCTGAAAAACTAACTAACTTATGACTTAACCTAACTGCAGCCCCCTCCCTTTCTTTGACTTGAAGAGACTGTTTGAATAGTGACATTATAACAGGAAACAAGATAATCAATCCAAAGCTGGATTGGAATGTTTTTCCCTGTTATCAGTTTCCTTGCTTTTTTGAGAGTTTGTGTTCCTTGTGTCTTGCCTTTAGTTTTGTTTCCTGTGTCTTGTTTCATATTCAGTTCAGCTGTGTGTAGTTTCACCAGATGTCTCCACTTCCTCTTAATCACCTCCCTGTGTGTATACTGTCTCAGTCTTCCCTTGTCCTTTGTCAGAGTGTCTATTCACCATCCCCCAGTGTTTCCCAGTTCCAGTGGTTCCATGTTCCAGTGTGTTTTCTAAATTTAGGTTATTAGTTCCTAGTTTTTTTATTTTGTACCTTATGCTCGTATTTGTCCTCCTGCCATCAGCCCTCAATAAAAACTTGCTTTTAGTTCACCTCCATCTGCCTCCACATGTGTGGATTTGGGTCCTCATTTCCACAACACACCATCTCATGACAAACTATTTGTGATTGTATGAGGTTCTGTCAAGCATAATATTTAATTGAAATCACTTAAAATGCACGGATGCATGATGCCTCAACTCCTCCCTGCTTAGCTCTTCCTCCCACATCTCCTCAAGTCCTCGGAAGGGAGGAACTAAGATGTGATGTGAGCAAACGAGAGGAATCAAGAATGCGCAGTTTGGGAAATGAGAAAGGGGGCTGGTGTCTCTCTGTGTGAGTCTTTGGCTACACATACTTAAATTCTGTCCTTCAATGTGTAGGTAGAATACTGATACTGAGAAAAGGGAGTGGAAAGAAAAACACTAAAGATGAAAGAGCCTGCAAAAATTAAGACAGTGGCTGCAATGGACATTTTTCCTTCTTTTTAAAACCCAGATGGACTTCAGCACAATGAAGGTCGTTGCAGTGTAGTTATGACTTCTGAATTCTCTGCCAGAGGAGCTAAACAAACAACAGCAAAAACATGAATGGTAGGAGTTCATATAACTGTTTGTTCCACATGCCTTTTAGAAGGTCATTCACTAAATAAACTGTTTTTTTGTTTGTTTGGTTTTTTTGGGGGGGGGTTGTACATGAGAGGGAGACTCTGACTTTGTTTTTGTTGTTTTTTTCATCGACTGACTCCTGAGACAAAGTTGTTCAGCATGCTTCTTACACCAACATGACACACCCAGGTTCTGTGTCAAGTGAAATATCAAATATTATCCAACTACCATGTATGACCCCAAGACCTGAAAGTTTCAGGTTTCCCTCAAGATACATTACATTTGAAACAATGGGAAGGCCAGGCACATTTGCAGCTTAGAGTTTAATTTATTTAGCCCATTTTCCCTGTCATAATCCATATAATGTGTAAAGGCACTATGAAATATATTCACTTAAATGTCACTGTTTTTTTTTAAAAAAAATGTAGATACACTACATCGCCAAAAGTATTTACTCATCTGCCTTCACACACAGATAAATTTGAGTGACATCCCATTCTTTATCCACAGGGTTTAATATAATGTCGGCCCACCATTTGTAGCTATAGCTCTTCTGGGAAGGCTTTCCACAAGATTTAGAAGTGTGTTTATTGGAATTTTTGACCATTCTTCCAGAATCACATTTGTGGCCTGAATCACATTTTCTGCTCTAATTCATCCCAAAGCTGTTCTGTCGGGTTGAGGTCAGGACTCTGTGTAGGCCAATCAAGTTCTTCCACACCAAACTCACTCATCCATGTCTTTAGGGACCTGCTTTGAGCACTGATGTGCAGTCATGTTGGAACATGAAGAGGTCATCCCAGATCTCTTCCCACACAACTGGGCACATTAAATTGTCCAAAATGTTATGATATACTGAAGCATTAAGAATTCCTTTCACTGGGACTAAGGGGCTAAGTCCAGCTCCTGAAGAAGAACCCCATACCGTGATGCCCCCCTCCGCCAAACTTTACACAATGCAGTCAGACGAGTACCGTTCTCATGGCAACCGCCAAACCAAGACTCATCCACCGTGTTGCCGGATGGAGAAATGTGATTCATCTCCAGAGAACACATCTCCACTGCTCTAGAGTCCAGCGGCAGCGTGCTTTACACCACTGCATCTGACACTTTGCGTTACACTTGGTGATGTAAGGCTTTCATGCAGCTGCTCGGCCATGGAAATAAATTCAATGAAGCTTTCTACTCACTTTTCTTCAGCTAATCTGAAGCCCACATGAAGTTTGCCATTCTATCACGGTACCATGCTGGAATTCACTGAGCTCCTGAGAGCAACCCTTTCACGCATGTTTGTAGAAGCAGTTTGCAAGCTTAGGTGCTTTGTTTTAGACACCCGTGATCATGGAACTGATTGGAACAGCTGAATTCAATGATTTGGATGGGTGAGTGAATACGTCTATATATCTAACATACCTGTAAAGGCAAAATAATAATAATAATGCCTTAGACTTATATAGCGCTTTTCACAGTACTCAAAGCGCTTTACAATTCTGTGCACCATTCATTCACACCTCAATCATACTTGGTGGTAATAAGCTACTAATGTAGCCACAGCTGCCCTGGGGCAGTATGACAGAAGCGTGGCTGCCAATTCGCACTTACAGCCCGTCCAACCACCACCGACCACACAACCACATTCACATTTAGGCAATGTGGGTTAAGTGTCTTGCCCAGGGACACAATGACAGCACACATTCAGACAGGCACTCGAACCCGCGACCTTCCGGTTGCGGAGGTGAGCACCTACGCCACCACAAAAGGACAAATAGACCATAGTTTCTGGAGTAAGTGTTTATTTCATGTTACTGCCATAGGCAAGTCCACTTGGATACTTTTGACCTAGGAGAAAGAAGGGGGAAAGGGAGAAAGAAAAGGGGAGGGCTGACAGACAAGCGTCGAAAGACAGGAGAAACGACTAAAGCTGTGTCATCTCAGTGTTAGGAACAGCTAATAGCCGTCTGCTAAGGGCTGCTACTCACTGGAAGTATATAGTGCCCCCACCATCCAGGCCACACAGTCAATGCAGAGACAAAACAGAAGCGATGCAGAAGAGTGCAGCTGCATTTAGTCCTTCATTCAGTTTTGTGTTATCCTTTCTGTGATTTGAATGTGTGAGCACCTTACAACTCCAAGGCTGAGTTATGATGTTTCAATCTGACAAAATGTTAATGGAATAAATAACTGCAAGAAGAACTGAGAAAAGCAATTGCCTTAATTGATGCAGCAGTAAGTCTGTGAGGTCACGGGGTTAAATGCAGCAGCATATACAGTACGGTACCTTTCCTTTCTCGTTGCCTCTGCATCCTGAATTTGGAGGTAGACCAAAGCTTGCTGGAAATTTATAGGCTTAAGTGGATATATTTTGGCTTTCTCAGTCCAGAGAAATCTGGAGTTCAAGGTGAATATGGAGGAACAGTTCGGCGTAAACCACATCCATCTTTTTCCCTTTAATTTCCTTCCAGTGGATACCACAAATAATGCAGCCCACATATCTTATCATTTCCCCTACACCAGGTGAATATTTAAAAGACAAAAATAAAAGACAAAAATATGTAAACTTATGCACCTACCTCTACCAAGGCCAAAACTCTGAACATGTCATAGCATTTACAACAAGAAATGCAAGTATAGAGGTGTGCGTACAACAAACATCAGCTGGTTCAGAAGATGAGAGTGAGTTAAGGAGTACTTGTGTATACAGGAGTCCCTTTTGGGGAGTTTGCCTACTTGGATATTACTGTAAAACATTCCTTGGTGAATGATTTTTGGGAAAATGTGTTTTCCCTTTGGTATGGGCTCCCAAGCAGTTTCTGGACCAGTCTGTTCACAAGATGCGGATGTGCTGGGCTATTAGAATTTTTCAGGATCCACCTCTAATCTCCCACAGCAAAATCTGAAGGGTTCTTCCTTTGTCCATGTTCCACCGCTGTATTATAAGTCATAATATCCAGCCTGCATGTTTTTTTATCTGACTCCAGTGATGTAGAAGGAGAAAAAGGGCAATGGTTTAAAAAAAAAAGTAATGAATTACTAACTGACACAGTTATCTTTCATTTCAACACTATCTCCATCAATGAAGAGATTTTCTATCCGTTATGATCAAGTCCCGTTCAATAAATCAATCAATATTACAGATATCTGTGTTTTCACCATTATGTAGTAGGGGATGTTCTAATGTATCTGGCAACATGGTGCAACACATCAAAGATAGAAAATAAGCAAAGCAGAAGATGCACTGTGAGCTAAGAGAAGAGGAAGAGCACTTTTACACACAGCAGAGCTAATTAGCATGCATACTGTGAAGCAGAGAACATGTTGGTGCCCATGAAGATGTATACAGATGCATTACCTGTCTCTGGTGTCAGAAATTTTGGAGCGGATTCTTCACCTACACTACTTAGATACATTTAATCAAAAACTCTTCAACATTAATGGCAGCTTGCCCCCAACACACACACACACTCCCTCCAATGACAGACCCCCACATATAACATAGCATTGTTACCATTTTGTGCCTGCCTGTCTATTTCATTCTTTCTTGTTGTAAAAAATATATTTATTTTTATGTTTAAATAAATATTTATTACATTACTCAATAATTACATTTACAGTGGTGTGAAAAAGTGTTTGCCCCCTTCCTCATTTCCTGTTTTTTTGCATGTTTGTCACACTTAAGTGTTTCGGAACATCAAACCAATTTAAACAATAGTCAAGGACAACACAAGTAAACACAAAATGCAATTTGTAAATGAAGGTGTTTATTATTAAAGGTGAAAAAAAATCCAAACCATCATGGCCCTGTGTGAAAAAGTGATTGCCCCCTAAACCTAATAACTGGTTGGGCCACCCTAAGCAGCAACAACTGCAACCAAGCGTTTGCGATAACTTGCAATGAGGCTTTTACAGCGTTCTGGAGGAATTTTGGCCCACTCATCTTTGCAGAATTGTCCTAATTCAGTTACATTAGAGGGTTTTCGAGCATGAACGGCCTTTTTAAGGTCATACCACAACATCTCAATAGGATTCAGGTCAGGACTTTGGCTAGGCCACTCCAAAGTCTTCATTTTGTTTTTCTTCAGCCATTCAGTGGTGGACTTGCTGGTGTGTTTAGGATCATTGTCCTGCTGCAGAACCCAAGTTCGTTTCAGCTCGAGTACACGAACAGATGGTCGGACATTCTCCTTCAGGATCTCTTGGTAGACAGCAGAATTCATAGTTCCATTTATCACAGCAAGTCTTCCAGGTCCTGACGCAGCAAAACAGCCCCAGACCATCACACTACCACCACCATATTTTACTGTTGGTATAATGTTCTTTTTCTGAAATGCAGTGTTCCTTTTACACCAGATGTAATGGGACACACACCTTCCAAAGAGTTCCACTTTTGTCTCATCGGTCCACAGAATGTTTTCCCAAAAGTCTTGGGGATCATCAAGATGTGTTTTGGAAAAATTGAGACGAGCTTTAATGTTCTTTTTGCTCAGCAGTGGTTTTCTCCTTGGAACTCTGCCATGCAGGCCATTTTTGCCCAGTCTTTTTCTGATGGTGGAGGCATGAACGCTGACCTTAACTGAGGCAAGTGAGGCCTGCAGTTCTTTGGACGTTGTTGTGGGGTCTTTTGTGACCTCTTGGATGAGTCGTCGCTGCGCTCTTGGGGTAATTTTGGGCGGCCGGCCACTCCTGGGAAGGTTCACCACTGTTCCGTGTCTTTGCCATTTGTGGATAATGGCTCTCACTGTGGTTCGCTGGATTCCCAAAGCTTTGGAAATGGCTTTATAACCCTTTCCAGACTGATATATCTCAATTACTTTCTTTCTCAATTGTTCCTGAATTTCTTTGGATCTCGGCATGATGTGTAGCTTTTAAGGATCTTCTGGTGGACCTTACTGTGTCAGGCAGCTCCTATTTAAGTGATGTCTTGATTGAGAACAGGTGTGGCAATAATCAGGCCTGGGTGTGGCTAGAGAAATTGAACTCAGGTGTGAAAAACCACAGTTATAGTATGTTTTAACAAGGGGGGCAATCACTTTTTCACACAGGGCCATGATGGTTTGGATTTTTTTTCACCTTTAATAATAAACACCTTCATTTACAAATTGCATTTTGTGTTTACTTGTGTTGTCCTTGACTATTGTTTAAATTGGTTTGATGTTCCGAAACACTTAAGTGTGACAAACATGCAAAAAAACAGGAAATGAGGAAGGGGGCAAACACTTTTTCACACCACTGTAGCTGACAATGATGAGTGGTGGAAGACCTTTTTTTTTTAAAACCATTGGTTTAGCG
The DNA here is from genome assembly GCA_024447675.2 of Pterophyllum scalare. Taxonomy (NCBI): domain Eukaryota; kingdom Metazoa; phylum Chordata; class Actinopteri; order Cichliformes; family Cichlidae; genus Pterophyllum; species Pterophyllum scalare. The sequence goes on from JAMQGT020011827.1 coordinate 6,952, forward strand.
AGAGAAACAATAAAACACAATGAAAACACCACACCACCCATAAAACTGTATTACTGGCAAATTGTATATAAATTATCAAGAGTAAAAGTACTTGTTCTGGGCCCATTCCAGGAAGTTTTCCACCAATTTCAGTTTAAATTTTTAGTTTAAAATCGATTCTGAGTCTCCTGTTCCAGAACAGCTAATCAGAGTGTGTTGGATCAGCTGAGTATGTTCACCTCAAGTTAGCACATGTATGAGTAAAGAAAGAAAGCCATCATCAATAGAGTTCTGATACCAAGATTTACCATGGCAATGGATAAATAAAGAGCAGAGTCTCCATTTTAACCCCGTGGATCGAGGATTATATGTGTCAGTGTGGAGCAGAGCGATTATCTTAAAAAACCGGAAGGAAGAAAAGAGACGTTTTGATCAGCTCGATCCACTCTGTCATCTTCTTAGACAGAATACAATTTTGATATAAAATATATAATTTCTCATGTTGTCGGCTGTCATCATTTATCCAACTTAAGTCTTTACCAGATGAATCCCAATTTTACACAAAAAAAATAAAAATAAAATAACCTAACTGGCTCTAACCTGCCAGTACAAAGTTCAGCAGACAGAAACTGAAGATAAAAATGTGAAGAAATCTGACTCAGTTTACTGATTTACCTGTGATATTAGTGACCCAGACAGCAGCAGACCCCAGGGTGCGGATCTGCCCTTGGGTCAGTTTTTTTATTCAATAAAAACTGGATTTGCTGCAGTTTATGGCATTCCTTTGTTTGAATAATTGCTCAGTAGAAATTCAAACTATTGATGGAATATTGTGTTCACTTTTTTCTTATTTTTCTTAAATGGAGAATTTCATTATATCTTCCATTACTCAATAAAAATGCTTAATGAGATTTAGAGATAAACTGCTTTAATGTTCCCAATTTAACCAGTGTCAGTCAGGTTTCAGAATTCATCACAGTACAGAAACAGCATTAGTGAAGGTTACAAATGATCTTCTTACAGTCTCTGACAGTGGACTCATCTCTGTTCTTGTCCTGTTGGACCTCAGTGCAGCTTTGATACTGTTAATCATAACATTTTACTACAGAGATTAGAGCATGCCATAGGTATTAAAGGTACTTTGAATAATATTTATCTAATAGACTCCAATTTGTTCATGTAAATGGGGAGTCCTCTTGATGCACTAAGGTTAATTATGGAGTTCCCCAGGGTTCTGTGCTAGAACCAATTTTATTTACACTATACATGCTTCCCTTAGGCAGAATTATTAAAAAGCATTGCATACATTTTCATTGTTATGCAGATGTAGTATTGCACTATTTCACTCTAGAATACTTCAGAATACAAAGTTGTCTCAGTGACTGGAAGGTGCCCAGGTCTTGTGACTGCAAAACAAGTCCAAATCGTCACGCCTCCACCACCGTTCTTTTCTGAATGCAGTGGTTGATTGATCCAATAACACTAGATAATTAATGGCCAGTCGTAAGTTGTGTCAACTGCATGTTGTTCACCTCTATCATCACTTTTGATGGGTTCAAAATCATTCTAAATTAGCAAATAACAGAGACACCAACAGCTTCTCAGTTTTACTTGCGCAAGGAGGAAATCCCATCCTCTGAGCTCAGCTCCCGGCCAAAGGGACGTGACCGTTCACTGGGCAAAGAGGAAGCGGTCTCCCACGGATCAGCCTCCTTGTTCCGCTTTTATTACAGACCTTCACAATAAAAGCACGTGGGTAACATAAAACTCAGTTTACAACATGCAATAAACAGCATTCTTGGCTCTTCCCTTACCATATATGGTAGTAAGCATTCTGTAGAATGTCTGCAAGTTACATTTGTATACGCAGCCTACGTGAGGGTCTGTGTCTTATAATATATATATAAGAATGTGTATGAATGTATTTCCTGTACACTTCAAAATAAAACAGTATAGTATAAAACTCAAGAAAACAGAAGATATGATAATTCAATGTAAACAGAAGAAAGTTTACAGAATAATCCTAACAACTTTACTCAAGCAGTAGTACATATGCATATATTATTATTATTATTATTATTATTATTATTATTATTATTATTATTATTATTATTAATAATAATAATAATAATAATAATAATAATAATAATAATAATAATAATAAATTTTTGTGTATGTATGTTTGAAACAAGAGTGAGTCAGAAAGTGAATATTGAAGAAGGACAGGCAGTTAGAGGGAGAAAAGAACAGGGAGGGTAAAAGGATGAAGGAAAGTGAAAAAAAAAATCAAGCTGCTGACCGTGCAGATTCTGCCTCAGTGGCACCCCAGCTAGCAGCATCCATCAGGCCCCTGATGCTAATGGCTGTTACAGACCTGCAACCTCCCCACCATGCTCAAATCATCCTCCCCCCTCCCCAGCTACAACCACACATACACTTTGCAGCAACCCCTCTTAGCCAGCATGACAAAGGAGATTTGACACAGAAATGAGTTGAAACTAATGACTCTAATGAGTCTCGCTGCCCCCCTGCCAATGTCTGCCGTCATTACTGCTGTCCCTGCAAGTGGCTCCAAATGGCTCTGTTTTTAGCCTGGCAAACTGCCGCTCACCTTCACTGAACAAGTAACAGCAGGGGGAGGTTTCTTCTAGAGTTGTGCTGTGAAACCCATGTTCTCTTAGAAGCGGTTAGATAATTATCTCAAAGTCTTATAAACAGGTCTATTTCCTCGCTCGTCTGAATTTGAGGCAGTTTAACCTCCATTGATTTCTAGGAGGAGACAGTTCCTACATAAAGAAAAGGCCAGCTGTCAACAGGTTTTTGGAGGGAATCACTGCTCTTTGGCACACTGGAGTGCATACCATATCTCATATTATAAACCAAACAGAAATGATCTAATAGTCTGACTGCCTAAAATAACTCACAGACTTTGCTACATAGTTGGCAGATACAGTTAAGTCAATAAGTATTTGGACAATGACACTTTCTGTTTTTGCCTTTGTACAACCCCACACTGTATCAAATTTAAAAAAAATATCAAGATGTGATTAAAGTTCAGACTTTGAACTATAATAAAAGGGGTTTAACAGTAACATCATTAAATATTTAGAAATTTTAGTCATTTTTATATACTTTGAGGCCTGTCTGTAAATATCCATATCTTATGAGCTATATGTTCTGTAGAATAATGACCCCAAGCATATATCCAGTGTCCTAAAGACTCTTCAGCAACAAGTTGTTGACACAGCCTAAACCCAGTGAAGAACTTTGAAAGGAGTGTGGAGGCAAAAGTAGGCACTCTAAATGTATGGACTGTGGCTGGTAAAGGGAGAAAGTTGGTTGATATAATGGAGTGAAGGAAGGTAGGTATATTGTGTGTGTGCAGGAGACTAGGTGGAGGGGAAGCAAGGCCAGGAGAACTGATGGTGGATTAAAGCTTTACCATGGTGTAACTGACAGGAAGAGAAATGGAGTAGGGGTAATCTTAAAGGAAGAACATGTGAACAGTTTTGTGGCAGAGAGGATCATGAGTCTGTGGCTGGAAGTCAAAGGGGCAATGTTGAATATTGTCAGTCCGTATGCCCCACAGGTTGGATGTCAGCTAGAAGAGAAAGAGGAACACTGGAGTAAGTTGGATGAAGTGGTAGAAAGTGTAAATGGTAGGAGAGACTGGTGATTGAAGTAGAATTTAATGGACATGTAGGTGAATGGAACAGAGCTGAAGAGGAGGTATTGGGTAGGTATGGTGTTAAGGAGAGAAATGAGGAAGGACAGGCTCAGTTAACACTTACTTGAAGAAGAGGGAAGAACACTGGGTGACATTTAAGTGTAGAGTAAGATGTACAGGTAAACTAGAAGCCACGACCAACCCGTTCACATTTCGAATTGTTTTTCCCGACTCAGTGACACACCTGCCAAGGAAAACGCTGGTTACTGGTGACTGTGTTTTGAATGTGATGCTAGCAACACCAGCAACCACAGTTGATTGTCTTCCATGGGCTACAGCAAGTGACATAGCCAGAAACTGCTGGCTAAGGATAAATATAGATTTTGTAAAAAAAATAGTTCTCTCCAGGTACTCCGGCTTCATCCCACATGCAGTTAGTGGGGTTAGGTTAACTGGTGATTCTAAATTGCCCATAGGTGTGAATGTCAGTGTGAATGGTTGTCTGTCTCTCTGTGTTAGCCTTGCGACAGACTGGTGACCTGTCCAGGGTTCACCCCGCCTCTCGCCCCATGGCAGCTGGGATAGGCCCCAGTAAAGGGATTAAGAAGCAAGAAACAAGATATTGATACTGAAGATGTGGGCCACGATGAAGAGGCCATGGAGCCAGAAGGATTTTTACTAGCCTCCACCCATGACACTATAAATGACATGGTGGCTAAGACAGTGTCTGAGTTGGAAAACTAAATCAAGATCATGTGAATTCCAATATTTTCAACATTATGGTGTACTGAGGAGCCAGTGATCAGATTGGAAACACAGCTCTAGACTAGATGAGTCTAGTGTTGTTTTGTGTGTTGACATTCAAACTTGACTATCTAGAAGAAGTGAAAGTCCTAACAAGGTTTCTGTAGGTGGACCTGCAGAATGATCAGGACTGACTGGCAAGTGTCCTCGCCCGCCCACAGGGGGCCAGCAGCACTCCCATCTCCTTTGCTGCAGAGTGCACGGTCCACAGCAGAGCAGCAGAGCGGCGAGCAGCACAGCGGTGCAGCATCTCCCCTGAGAGAGCCAACAGAGCTGTGCTTAGTACTGCAAAATCTGCAGGAGTACATGCTTCACAGAATGTGACATTTGTGGACCTCTCAAAGAACCAGGGAGAGGGGAGTGAAACAGAGGGAACTGAAAGCAGGCACCCATCTTCTCCTGGGTTGTGGATGGGAGACACTGGTGTATCGCTGCATGGTTTCCACTGGGGCTTGGACCATTAGGCTGCTGTTACTTACTTAGCAAAGTCTGAAAATTTAAACAAAAGTGTCTAATAATGATGCTTTCATTATTGTCTGGTCTAATCCTGACCCCCTAGCAAACACGCTCCTTTTCACCAAGTCAGACTGAAAGGTCAAGGCAGCCCCTGGCTCAATGCTGAACTGGCCTGTCTCCTACGTGAGAGGAACCAGGCCTGGGCAGCCACGAGAAAGTCCAACTCAGATTCTGACTGGCTATGTTTTCGTCAGTTGAGTAATGGGTCACTGCTTCCGTTAGGCTGATTACTTTTTGGCCTTTTTGGCCCTAAATTCCTCTCTGCCAGCTCTCATTCCTCAGAGATGCCTCCTCATCCTGTTTCAGATGAAACTGAAATACTCAATTGTTTTAACAAACATTTTGTCACTTCCTGTTTTTTGTTTGGCACAGTATCTGATTGTAAACCTTTACATACAATTCTGTTAATAGTCTTTCGATTAGTAATGCTTTTTCCTTAAAACCTTTCATGGTGAAAGACGTCTGCAAGGCTTAATGGCCTTGGTATTAAAAACTCAGCAGGACCGAACAATCTGTCATCCTTCTTCTTGTGCGTGGCTGCAAATATCATTGCTGAGCCAGTGTCTTATATTTTTAATCTTTCAATACAACAGAATACTTTTGGAAGTGCACATTTGTACTCCCCCTCCTGAAAAAAAGGTGATTCTTTTATTGTCAATAATTACAGACCAATCTCAAAACTTTATATTTTAGCCAAGATTCTTGAAAGGTTGATGAATAACCGACTCAAGAGGTATCTGGATCAAACTAATATTTGATCTTCTCAACTGGATTATAGGAAATTGCACAGTACTGTAACTGCTACCTTAAAAGTTCTTGACAATATTTATGATGCATTGGATGCAAAAAATACTGTGCTGCTCTTTTTATTGACCTTTCAAAAGTCTTAAACACCATTGACCATGGCATTTTATGTCAGAGGTTATTGGAAATAGGCCTTTCAGATCAAGCAGTTGGCTGGTTTCCTAATTACCTTTCTGACCATAAGCAGTTTAATGGTTGCTCTTCCAGTTTTTTAAATGTCACTAACAAAGTTCCTCAGGGATCTGTCTTGGGACCTACATTATTCACTATTTATGTCAGTGGTGTGGGACAAAATCTAAATGCATCTGCCCATTTTATGCTTTTATGCAGATGAGACGATTACGCATTGCTGTGCTTGTGCCATCAACATGTCTTTGTAAAACTTACAGTTAGCTTTCGGCAGCATTCAGTCACAGCTGTTTCAGCTCGGGTTGGTTTTAAACACAGAAACAAACAAGCTCATGTTATTTTCAAATAGAAAGTGGGTACCAGCAGTACTTCCCTGTCTTATATAATTTCAAGGTACTATTATTGAAACCGTGGCCTCATATAAATACTTAGGTATTGTAATCAATAACAGTATTTACTTTAAGTCACATATTGACCCCCTGATAAAGAAACAGGCTGAAACTGGGGTTCTTTTTCAGAAACAGATCATGTTTATCTTTTACTGCAAGGAAAAGACTTGTTGCTGCCACTTTTTTACCCCACCTGGACTATGGTCACATACAGGGGTTGGACAAAGAAACTGAAACACCTGGTTTTAGACCACAATAATTTATTAGTATGGTGTAGGGCCTCCTTTTGCGGCCAAGACAGCATTTGTGTCTTTGTTTAGAAGCAGAGCGACACAGATGGATCCAGTTCTCAGACCCTGTCCTCGCTGTGGTGGTGGGAAAGCGTTCTCTGTGAACTTTGTGGGAAAACGTGAATACGCAATGGAGCCTAAAAATGCATAGACGTCGACACGCTGGACACAAACTGGACCACTGTGAGAAAGAGGGTGGAGCAGCCCACACCAAGTGAATTAAAAAAACATGAACTCTCGTCCACAGTGGGGTTGAAAAAGCACCTGTGTGACCCTGTGTTGGTCATAGCTGAGCAATGTAGGTAATCTTAAAAGGCATAAACGAATCCACGTGAGAAACCATACAAGTGCAGAGCACTTGTGAGAAAAGCTTTTTCAAGTGTCAGATAGTTCGTAATATAATGAAAGAACACACAATGATGAAAACCACAGCTGTAACCATGTGACAGAGGTTCAAGTAGATTAATATCCAAACACGAACGATCCACGTTGAAAAGAAACTGTTTCACTGTTACCAATGTCCAAAAACATTCACTTCATTATCTGCTCTG
>JAMQGT020011828.1:0-2500 GCA_024447675.2 Pterophyllum scalare
AAACAAAAAACTATCTTATCAGGTAACATGTATATTTACAAACATGATCTGGCCATGGCTATATAAGAATGAATCAAAGTTGCAGGAGACACACCTTTATAACCTATGTATCGATTTGCTCTATAGCAAATAGAGCAAAAATAAAGGAACAAAAAAAATGTATTTTAACACTACATCTTTGTAAATATGTGTCACATTCAGAAGTACACACCAGACAACACGCACAATTTTGCTGCACTGGATTTAGATTTTGCTGACATCTACTCTTGATCTGTTATCTGGAGTAGATATGTTGCCTAATTTGTTATGGAATAACGAGAGAACAGACCTCACCTGGGCATGAAGTCAACTGTCCAATTACTTTTGAACCTCTCAAAATGCACCACTGTGCACTTAAAAAAAAGAAAAAGAAAAAATAAATGGTTGTAAGCTTTAAAACATAATCCTAAAACAGGGTACCTAAAGCCTTGCTGACTTCATATAAAATTTCCACGCAGTTTGAATTCAGTTTTTTTATTTGTTCTTTACTTGCTCTCACACCACTGATATGCTGTTGGACTGTGCTAATCACATAAAATGACAGCCTGTTAATTTAACAGAATACACAGCTGTTGTTATATTCAGTCTATACAGCTTCTTAATACAATACTTGTGCAGCAGGGGTGTTGCTTTCACCCTGCTGCTCTGCTGCCAGTAGACCTCTGCATGTTTCTGATTGGTTAAATGCTAGCGAACGCCTTTGTGTGTGGTCAAGTTAAGTCAGATAAGGAAAAGATACACTTGCTTTGCAGTACAGATCCCAGGAAAATTCAGTAGAACAATGAGCAATTTTAGATTTTCACATTCTTTGGATTCAAATTTTAATAATAAAAATATTTAACTTAGAAATAAATAAATGGAAGTGTAGTATTTCCATAATTGCGAACCTCTTGTTTGACGTTCAAGAGTAGCCATACATTTCGGCACGTCTTCGTTTGGTCAGTCACACCTGTAGGGGGCAGCTTCACATTATCCTGAGCTCGTTATAAACAAGACATTTGTTATTATTATTTTAAGTATTTTATCCACTGACTATACGCGCCGTGACGTTATGGTGGGGTTATTTCTTTAGTTTCTGTGAGAGGCTTTTGTGTTTTTAAAAGTAGACTGTATGTTGGCTCCCGGTGTGAATCCACTCCAGGTTTTCGGCGCTCTTTAACCACCTCTGTCGTTCTTTCTGTGACTGTTGCCACGGAGAAGAGGCGGTAAAAACTGTAAACATTGATCCCTCCCAGTGGAGCTCGCCAGCCTGACCACTGTGTTGCTTTTTTAACAGTACCGCTGCAGCTTCTAGTTTTGTTGCATTTAAGTTATTTTGTCTTTATTTATTTTCAGCTCAAGAGTCTACTTTTAGCCGGAAACAAAAACCAACGAATGCTAGTGTTATGTTAGCTAAGCTAGCTAGCTTTAGCAAACTTTAGCACTTACCCAAAGTTACTACTTACTGTGTCCCGATGAGGAGTAATGGAGGACTACGACAAGTTTGTGCAGCATCTTCTTCCCCAGCTCAGGAGAAGAGAGGAGAAAGACCTTAGATCTTCATTTGGATCCTCTGTCATCCGCTTCTATGGACGATCTATCCTCCCTCCTCTGGTGCTGGATAAGTTTATGGCCATCATCGTAGCTCATCGTTTTAGCAGAAGGCTTCACTTCGTTGTTTTGTAGATAGATGATCTCTGCTAGTTTGATTATCGCTCAGCGTAGCTGTGAGACATGCTTGACAACCCATATCTGTTTTGTAATGATAACAGCTCTCAGAGAAACAGAGGGAGGAGATGCAGCGACTCAGAGATGAAGCTGAGGTCCACAAAAAGTTAAAAGATGATCCCAGGATGGCCCACATCCAGGCTATTCTGCACAGCGTCCAGGTAATTTAAGCTTTGTTGCTGATTTTTTTCAAATTTTGTTATTATCTATGCTGTTGGCTCCTTATAAGAGAGCAGCTTCAGTTAAGAATGACAGAGAGTCCAAGCACAAAATACTTTGAAGATGACACTATTAATTCAAAGAAACATTACTTTCTTTTATATGGTGAATGAATGCACTGATTAAAGACCTCTATTGTCATTGTAAAAGCAATTATGCATGGACTCCCCTAGACCCTTGAACGTGTGCTGTGGTATCTGGCACCAAGATGTTCACAACAGGTCCTTTAAGTCTTGTAAGTTGCGAGATAGGGCCTCCATGGATTGGACTTGTTTGTCTAGCACATCCCATAGATGCTTGATTCGATTGAGATCTGGGGAATTTTGAGGCCAAGTCAACAGCTCAAATTTGTTGTTGTGCGCCTCAAACCATTCCTGAACTATTTTTGGGTTTTGGCAGTGCGCATTAAACCTGCTGAAAGAGGCCACAGCCACCAGGGAATACTGCTTCCATGATGAAAGGGTGTACATGGTATGCAGCATTGCTTAGGTAGGTGGTACATGTCAAAATAACATCTACACGGATGGCAGGACCC
>JAMQGT020011828.1:7500-230958 GCA_024447675.2 Pterophyllum scalare
AATTATAGTTTTTGTCAAAATCAGTGCTTTGCATTGTTTTGATTGAAGGTGGGGAATTTACTTATCTCATGGTGTTTTTATTATTTATGCTTATTTTCCAGCTGAGGAAGACACCAAAACTTGCAGAGTTCCTTCAAGAGTCAAAGATCATCCCAAATTCTTCATTTTTCTGTAACGCCAGCAGTGGATCGGTGTCTCGGAGTAATTCTGTTTGTAGGAACAAGTGATAATCTTCCACCACCACCTGTAATTAAAGGAAAAGATGGCATTTCTCTTCCTCCTCTGACATCAACGACATATAGTGCCTTTTTCACCTCTGACGAGACACCTCTGCGTAATTACAATGAAGGAGGCCTTACTGACCAACTTAACAGCCAACAAGGATCACAGCCAAATTCCTTTAACGCTGAGAGCTGCCAGTCGCTCTCCTCAGGTTACATCACCAACAAGAATGTCGAAAACTCTACGAATGTCTCTGGAAGGATTGATGCAGGAAATAAGAGCAATGACTTCGGCATGTCAGATAGATTTTATAACACAGTGGGCTTTTTCCTTCACAACACCTCAAACACAATCGCCAAGATGCCAGATATTATCAGCTACCCTCCCATAGATGGAGAGGAATTAGAGAGGAGTGGGCGGGAGTCATCTTTCTGTGATAACTTAACAGATGTAAGAGACATTTGTTACACCTCATTTCAGGAGGATTCTCTCTTGTGCGACCATATACCAGCAGAAAAATCTGAAAATAGTCAACTGGATAGTGTGAAATGTGATGAAAACAGCTCCATTACTTCAGTGCTTAACCCTGACAGAGATGGAAATTTAGACAAAAATGAGGGATCAGGCACTTTGTTGGAAGAAAGCAGCTTTTCAGACAATCCATCACAGACACTAAACACTCGTCACTGTCTGACAACAGAACTGCATATTCAGCACAATCCCAGAGAAACTGAACTAGAGGACAACCAGGTAGATGAAGCAGACTCAAAGTTGTCTGAGAAGCCTTATCGTCTGAGCCTTCAGGCCTTGCTGAAGAAATCTCAGGAGTATCGACGGTGCCAGCGGATGCTTAGGAACCAAGCCAAAAACACCAAAATCCAAGAGAGAACCCAAGAACAGCCAAGAGCAAAGGCAGAGGAGCAGAGCAGCTCTGATAAGGAGAATGACAGGATCCCTTACAAGGACACTGTGACTGCAGAGGGGAAGAAAACTAAAGAGAAGAAAAGTACTTTTATCCTGTCAGTGGAAACTTCATCAAAGAAATCCTGGGTGAATGAGTTGATGATAGAAAGTGAGCTTCTTGGGAAGAAGATGACACATTTAACAGAAGATGGAAATAATAAGGAAATGACTAGTGTTGATGAAGAAACAATCATCATAAATAATAGGCTGAACAGTTCACAGGAGTTCTTAATAAAGCCAAAACAATCCAGTGCCTTCATCCAACGACAACCTTCAGAAACCTTGCTTGTTAAAGATTCTCCAGCTTTTTCTAAAGGAGCCAGGAAATATCGCACTGTCCCAGCCCCTAACTTCTGCAGGAGTCCTGTTCAGTACAAAAGAAAAAGTGGACAACAGTGGACAACTGAGGTCAGTACTCATTTGAATGACCATCACAAGTCTGAAGAAGTTAGTCCGGGACAAATAGCAGGGTCTCCCACGGTGAATCTCATAGTTGAAGGGGAAGTGACGAGTGTTTTAACCAAGTGTTCACAGAACATAGATCAGCTGGAGTCAAACCTGTCCAGCCTTAAGGTTCTGATCTCAGATTTTGAGGCAACGGTGAAAGAAAACTTGAACAATCACAGCCAAGCTGAGAGCAATTCGCAAATTGAGTTAAGTCTTAAAGACATGACAAATGAGCAAGTCAAAGCTGTTTTTTGGGAGGACAAATGGCGAGCTCCTGATGAGGACAGCAATGATGTGGAGTACAGGAAGTGGTTAAGCAGACAATCATCCAACAATTGCAGAAACATGCATGAAGATTCAGTTCCTGAACTGAGCATAAATGACACAGATGATGTTCCCCTCACAGCCCAGAAGGAGGAAGATGAGCTGGGTGACTTTAGAGAGGTCAGATTGATCAAAACCTTAACTAAAGAGAGAGAAAATAGGAAGGAAGTGGGCAAAGAAGGACTAACCAAAAGTTCTACGCAGCTTGGTGGATGTGGAAAGCAGCAGCCATCTGCTAAATGTATCTTCTCTGCAGCACAGCGGATGCGCATTCCTGATGTTTTCCAAAATGTTCCATCTGACCCCCCTTTCGGAGTGAGATCTCAGTGCTTTCAGATAACAGCAACCACCTCATGGAAGGAAGAAAAGAGCTGTCCGTAGAAGGACACGACTCCATCTGCTCGCCATCGCTAAATCAGTCATACGATGTGGACGCACCATCCGGCCTGTGGTTCACTGAGGGATTGGGGTCACAGGGTCATCCTGTACAAGAAAAGCATCTGACCCCAGAGAATGGCAGTGAAGGTCAGGCAGGTGTGTCCAAGGTCAAACGGAGACTGCTCATGCACATGACGGAGGAGACCCAGGAAGGGAGCGCAAATACCAGCAGGGGAGCAGACTGCATCACACCCAACTCCAGCAGCCCCAGAGGTAAATAAAGAACAGGGAATAGGAAGAGTTTCTTAAATAAAATGAACAGCAGTAAACATAGAGACAGCAAGGAAAGTCTTATGTATTAGACACTTGGACTCAGTGACATCATACAAAACCAAGAGTACAATAAACTGTCCAAAACACAGCATTTAGAGCAGTCTGAAGGCTGACAGTTTATGCTTGCTGTTGTCACCTCATGACAACATGAGGTGCATGCCACCTCATGAATGGTGGCATGCACCCAACAGCTGGAAATGATGAGATGTGTAGAGAACTCTAGAAAAGAACTCTGATTGGTTCATTTCTTTTTTTAAATTTTATGTATTTCTGTACCAGTGCTAATGCAATGATCGTTTTCTGAGTGGAAAAGACTGCAGCAACTCAGCTGTACCTCAAAATGCCAGTTTAAATAGTTATGATGTGGTGCTAATGTTGCAGCTTGCCCAAACAATATATAACAGAAAATAATCATTAAAAAAAGATAATAGCTCTCCTTTAAATGTTTGTACCATATAGAGGGAAAAGGGAGAAAGTACTCAGACTCAACCCCAGACTCTGGATTGTTAGAAAGCAAATTTTACAAGTTTTATGAAATAAAGAAATATTTGTGTAAATGTACTCTAGGCAAAATGTAGTAGGCCAAAGTGATTTTCATACGTGGCCACGTGTGGTATTTTTTTCTGTCTGTAGCTGCAGTGCGTTGGTATGAAGGCCTCAGAAGTCAACAGGACAAGTGTGAGGAGCTGAAAGAGATCCACGCTGCTCAGGTCAGAGCACTGCAGGAGGAGCACAGGAAACAGCAGGAAGAACTAAGACAGGTAACATGTCAGGATGGACTACTTGCATTATTCTATATTTTATTATAACATACATATTAACTCTATGATATGGTATGCTATGGATTCATACATGTTCTTTAGATAATTTGTCTGAAACTAGTAAAAAAGAAACGTGGAAATAGACATGTGAAGCCAAGAAAAATGGGAGCAGAAGCTTTATTTGAGAATGCATGTGCAGGTAATCCCTCGAAGCAAAAAGCTAAGGCTTTAGGCTGATCTAGACCCCTATTTTTCTACTCTTGGATCTATATGATGTCAATAAGAGTGGCTATCCTGAGGGGCAGGCAATCAGAAGAAAGTTGGCTTAACGCAGTGTTTCTCAAACTGTGGGACACACCCCACTGGTGGGGCACGCGGTCATGACAGGTGGGGTGTGAATGACCTGGCAGAAAAGTTATGCAGAACAAATGTTGAACATCGGATTAATTCTCACGACAGAAAAAGGAAACATTGCCAGGCACGTTGGCAGGCACTGTCTGCCGTGTACCATCGTGCCGCCGTTTCACAACCAGCGAGAGAACCACTGGCTTTAAGGGAGAAGAACTATGTCATCTTGTTATAGAGAGGGGCTCAGTATAACATACAGTAAATAAGGATTATTTTGAACTGTGACTCATACAAAGCTACTTTAGTCGAGTCCATGTATGAAAACATGGAATTGGAAATGAGATTAGCAGACCCCTTTCATAATTTCACCATCATAATTATTTAGATATGTTTAGTTGGTTACAACAGCTCATCCTTATTGTCCTAGTGAGGATGTCATGTACAGAAAAAACTGTCAAATAAACCAAACCGAGGAACATTTTTAGATCTCTAGAAGTACTATGTTTGAAAAAGTTTAGGGACTACTGCTGTAGCTAATGGGTTTCAAACAGAACGGTTTTAAATGATCATGCATAAGCAGCTGACATCAAACATGTCGCCCTGGGTGTGTTTGCAGTACAAGTATAAACACTCTTTGTTAATGGTAATTTGACTGTGTGTCTCACTGAGATTTGTTTATCCACAAAAGAGCACAAAGATTTTCTAAATTAAGTTGTACTTGATGATGATGAGAATTACTTACAGTAAAACCACAAAGAGCAACAAAAGTGCAAAAAAAAAAAAAGACAAAGAAATTAATTTAGGGAGGGGGAGAGACACAAATTATTGACTTGACAGGTGTAGGCCAGAGCCTTAGCTTATTATACCTAATGCTTTTACATAGCACCTTCCAAATGGTAAAGAATAATTTTAGTGATATTTAATGATTTCTAGAAGCAACAATTTTCAAATTATTAACAAAAAGTCCAAAATGATTATAATAATAATAAAAATAATTATATATCTTATAAGACTTGAATGGATATCCAGAAACTGCAATATACATAACATTTGCATTTATTAAAATTAAAATGGTTGCTGTAATCTTTTTGAGTCTATTGCCATAAAAATTCACAAACACAATTTGCAGAAATAAGTTCAGAAGAAACTCAGCATTTACTTATATCTGAGTGGCATCTATTGGATAGGGTATTTTAGCAATTATTTTAGCCTTTTTTATCCATTCATTCATGAGTAATTAGTCTTTAGATTAAGAAAAAGAATTAAGACCGTTTGTTTCCATTAATAGGTTTCTTCAACAATGAGAAAATGATATTGAGCATTGGCAGGTTCTTTTTAGTCTATTATTGTTTTGAGACTCAAAAGTTGTATCAAAGAAAATGAAGAAAATAATCTGAAATTGATATGTTCCTGAAGCCCCCAAACAACTGATCATTTATTCTAACTCTAAATATGGTAAAAGTGCAGTCACTGATATTACCTCCCTCCCATTGGTCCGCTTCTTGCATTAGATTGCATCACGTATTGCCGTACAGATCTAGCACTGCGTAATTCCAGTACAGCAACCATAATTCACTCCACCAAGGTTTCCAACTTCACCCAAAGTCACCTATGAGAAATAAAGACTGAGGTCCAGCCTCGTGTTTTAATCTTTTAAAGATGAGGAAAAACAGGCTTTGTGAGTTTCTAACCAATTTACTGAGCTGTAACACAACACTGACCCTAAATGTTTCTTTGAAGCTAGAAGCAGACATTTAAAAAAAAAGACTCTGGCATTGCTCCACATGTGAGCACACACACGCACACACATGTTGTTGCCCTACCTGTTAGAGTATCAGCTTTTGGAGACCCGGGTCGTGGGCTGACTACAGACATTTGCTCATTACAAGAGACCTTCAGACTCTCCCCAGTAAAAAAAAAACAACAAAAAAAAAAAAGGGTTTCTACCATAAATGTTTCATTACATCCCTAAGAGGCGAGCTGGCACGGTCTTTGAGTGTGTGTGTGTGTGTGTGTGTGTGTGTGTGCGCGCGCGCCCATGCAAGACTTCAAGGACGCCTGCTGTTCTCTGGCAACTGGTTCCTGTTTCTTCAGCTTGTGTCTGTGTTTGTTCTTGGCCCATGTCCTTGCCCTGTTAATCACAGGCTCTGTTTAATTTATGTATCCTTAACAACAATATAATTAACATAAGCTGTTTCATAAAAAGACTTCTTTTTGACTCCCCTCTGTCCCTCCATCATCTGTGCTGTGATGAGAGCGAGCTGTCTGCTGGACTCTCTGGTAGCGGAGGAGGAGATCGAGGGAATTGACACAGAAAAGGAAAGGATAATTTGTTTAATTCATGAGCGTCTGTGGTTAAGTGCCAGATCGTCCCGCTGAGTGCCACCGCTAATGGTCCCTTTGCCTTCTCCACCTCCTCCCTTTTTTTCCCCCTCCCTTCTCTTTCTCATCCCTCGTTTTGTTTTGTCTCATACCTCCTCCAACATTGTTTTTACTCTCTGGCTGTATTAATTTCCTCCATCTCTCCTGTCTCATCATCCCAGTCATCCCTCTCCTCCTCTGCTCCACTGCTCATCTCATCCCTCTTACCTCTGTGCCCCGTCTCTCCCCCTTCTGTCTCTTCCTCTCTACCCTCAATTAATTTCTTCCTCCTGCCTCATTTGCTGTCCTTTCCAATTCAATATTTTCCAACCTTGCCTGCTCCCAAATGCGCACACATACACATGAACCTTTCCTCTTATTCCGTATGTCTGTCTCTGTCTCTCAGGCACTGGCAGTCCGTTATCATCTCCTCCAGAGCATGTCCTACCCCTGCTCCATGTCAGGCTCACGTCTCGGGGACACGTTGACCTTTTCTACCCTCTCTCAGGTATTACCATAATATTTGTCCAATATTGTCAGTGATGCAGAAAGCTTGCCCTGCTCACCCTTTTATCTGCAGGATTTTTAGTCATAACCAGTTGGCTGACACACCGATATAAAACAGACACTCCACCCACCATGTCTTAATCCTCATCATCATCCACTTTTATCTGTTATTGTGCGTTTATGTCTCCCAGCACAGCAGTTCAGCTTCAGTAGGACTACATTTGTTCAACAAACATATCTTTTTAATGCTACCGCTCTTGAATCAACAAGTGAGTGATGGCACATCAGCTGCTTATTATTCTGCTTATTATTCTCTATTATAATGATGAGCCACGAGTCCACTTGCGTTGATGCACTAAACAGATGCCAACCAAAAGACCTTGAGAAGCTGCGTGGGAAATTAATTGGTTGTCACTGATGGAATTAGCATTCTCCTCTCTCCTCCCCTCTGGTCCTCATTATTCACCCCTTTCTCATCACCCATTCTCCCGTCTTCCTCCTCTTTCCCAGTCTTCCAGCTCGCAGCACTACCGCCCCCTACTGGCAGCAACTGTGAAAGGTTTTCTAACTCGCAGGCTGCTGAGGACGGAGAGAGTGGCACAGCTGGTGCGCACTGTCAGGGTGAGTAGTGACAGCGATGTCACATCTGTTTCTTGCAACACATGCTCTTAATGTCATTAAATGAGCTCTGCTTGTGTGCAAATGTGTACAGCTGTACACAATTTAATTTATTAGGATACCCTTTAGCTACAGCCATGCAGCTGAGATTTTTTCTGGAGCACTTTACATTGTGACAGGGCAGCACAACAAATAAGACAGTGACATCTAAATCATGTTAAACTAATATATTCCATCACTGATGATGTTTTTATTTTGTTTGTAAAAATCTGATCATTTAGACAGATTAAAACACTGATAGTGGATCTACCATAACAACTGGCATTGATGAACTTCTATAGAAAACAAAACTGGCCCACCAGAAGTCCAGTTCTAGCCATTGGAGGGTTTTGCAAAGTGTGATAATTACAGTAAAGTTATAGATATTTTTCAGTAAAAAGCACTGGTGCTCTTGGTGAGGTGATGCCAGCCTGGGGATCTTCAGCAGCTGAAATAAATAAAAGTCAATCACAATAAAATGAGTTTGTGTGAATTAAGCTGCGTTCATAATTTTGGTTCACTTTTACTTTTTACTCACTAACATGTAAACCAGCGGCTGCTGGCAGCTTTTAAGGTGGAACATTTTTTTGCATGTTACTTAATGTGGCAGCTGCATTGTAAATCCATGAATACTTTAGCAATCAGTTTGACAGTTTGTCTCTTTGTAAGAATCATTTTCATGATGCATACAAATAAATAATACAGTAGTCTACACTGTGTGTATTTTTGCTCATGCAGGACTCGCAGCAGTTCCTGCAGGCCCTCCGGCAGCAGAGCCCTCAGTTCTGCAGTAGACAGGACCTCTTACTGCAAGAGAGAGTCATTCTGCAGGTATACATGTTGTAAACACATCTGTTAACCTCTCTGCTCTCCTACACACTGTCAACTCAACAATTACTCGGTCCATTAGCAGTTACCACAACAGTTACTGTGACTGCATGCATTCATTGAAGCCATCGTCCGCTGTGTAATTGTTTGCTCCTCCAGCTGCGCGCTGCACATTATGAGTTCTACGACATATTCTTCAGGCTGTCAGCCAGGGAGCGAATGCAGCTGATCAGCTGGGACAGAGAGCTCGCCAAGGAGAGAGAGCTCAGACGACAGGTAACCTTTTCAGGGGATCATATGCTGTGTTTACACATGTGGTCAGTAGTCAGGTTTTCTTCAAAAGGTTCCTAATTGATGTGACCCAGAAGTATTTTCATGACAGTCTTAAATAAGAGCTTTTCGGATTCTCTAAGTACAAAGATAGAATTCTTCAGTGCTTCCATGATTTCCACCTTTGTTGTTTCCTTTTGCAGAGGATACACAGAACCTTTGTAAAAGGAAAAGCGATATTGCCCTCCCACAATTCATAGTGACACAAAACAAACAAGAAGTGACACGGGCAATTTAAGTGTTAACGGTGTCTTTGCCACTTGATGGCATAACATGCTATTATGTTTTGACCCTTTAATAACACCCTGTGTTAAGCCCACTGGTGAACTCTGAATATTACACTGCAGTGGTAAAACTGTATCATATGAAGTTGTTACCTTGTGTGATAGACATAGGTGTGTGTATATATCATGAATCATGAATTCATTTTATTTCAGTCACAGAAATCCTTAATTTAGGCACGGGTGAGCCTGGATAATCCCTCTGACAGGAAGGGAAAAATATGATTGGACAAGATGAGAAACTAATCTAATTTCATTTCACTTTATGGGCTCTTTATTTTTTTTACCTAAAGTGTCCTACATAATAGGCGATGAGCCGTATGCTTATCTACTGACATTCACAGGATATGCATATATTCAGCTGTAGCTTAATTGTGTCCAAATTTCAACCATCTAGCTGTTGATTTGAGGTAAATTGGAAGAATATGGAGGTAGTCCTCCTTCATCAGAACAGCCCCAGAGCATGATGCTACCACCACCATGCTTGACATTTGTTACAGTGTTCTTCTGTTTGAAGGTCTTACTTTTACTCCTCCAAACATACCTCGTCCTTGTAGCCAAATGGCTCAATGTTTGTCTCGTCTGACCACCTCGTAAAGGCATTTGGCTTGTCCATGTGGGCAGCTGCAAATTTCAGTCAAGCTTGAACGCATTGATTTTTGCAGCAAGGTCTTTTTTGGTTGGCACCCTCTCAGTTCATGGTGATATAAAACTCGCTTCATTGTGGACAGTGATGCTGTTTCCAGTTCATGGCAGACTTAAGCATTTGTGGTTCGTGTGTTGTTCCTGAGGGTGACAGTTAGGGTCTTCTTCCAGACCATGGAAAAGTGGGGACACATCTGAATAACTTGTATTTACATACAACTGTTTGACCTGATGATCTTGGAATCTGCAGTTGTTTAGAAATGGCTCCAAGAGAGCTCCCAACTTATCAAAATCTGTAGTTCTCCTTCTTAGCTCTTCACTGCGTTCCTTGGACTTTCCCATTGTTTTGAGTATTGTTCAGTCCAATGAGTGCTGTTAAACAAATCCTTTTTGTGCTGGCACAGAGAAACTACCAGTTGTAGTCAATGATGATCACTAACAAGAAGTTAACAGGCCTCGGCCTTGTCAGGTTATATGAGCTTGTAAAACCTTTAGAGAAAATACAAAATAATGTCAAACTTGTGCACCCAATTCTTGTTTTTTAACATCATTAAAGATGTATGCTGGAAAAAGAAAAGTTCAAAGAAATCATTAAAAGCCCAAAATTACCATCACAATTATACTCATGATGAGTAGCATGTCAGCTTCTGACCACAACTGTATTTTAACGTATAGTGGTTAATTTATTATTTATATGATATTCAGATATTGATATGGTTGCTATTATACTTACTATACTGCCAGATGATGACACTAAACTACTTGATGATTTATATTCTCCTGTTCTGAGTTTCTGATGTGAGAAGCAAAAATTCAATTATTGCATCCACTGTGTGTAAATTTCCTTTGATACTGGTGGCTACTGCAGAGACTAATGTGTTCTAAACCTTGTGTGTTTTTACATTCATGTGTGTGCACTTGTTTAGAGTTTGCACACTGGCCATCCCAGAGGAAAGAGCTTTCTGTCAGCTGCAACACAAAAGACACTGAAGAGGAAGAGAGGAATGATGTGAGTTTTTACTGCATCAATGCTGTTTTCTGTTTTCTTCACAAACCTGAACAGAACCTGGTCATTACAAGTTACATAAGAATCAGTGGAGTGGAGGCAAAGTGATTTAGTGCTTTTATTGCAATGTAAAAAGGCAGCAGTTACTTTAATTCTGTGATGAATTGAAAATTTTGCACCACTGAAAGAAAAACTTTGTTTTTTATCTCTTTGTCAGCTACTCAAACTTGTCTTCTCTTTGTTTCAGGAGCCAAAGAAAGGCTGCAGAGAGGCACCGGGGGGTTATGACGAGGACAGCAAAAAAATCTGGATTCTCTGCTGAGGCCCTGCCAGAAACCAAACGAGGACATTTCAGAGCAAATCCTCAGAGGGTCCCCAAGAGCGCTTCCTCCTCTAGACCCCAGTGACACCTTCCTAATTGGGCCCAGTGAGGACTCCTAACAAGCCCTCTAGTGATTATATGAATAAAGTATTACTAATCATCTGAGAGTTTCCAAAACCAAAAGCCAAATTTGATTCAAATGGATGACTAATGTATATCATTGTATTTCTTCTCTGGAGCTTTGAGAACATTTTTGACACCATAGTGACTACAGAGGAGCTGCTCGGTCACGTCTGCTTCCAACACTTTTGTACCATCTTCAGATTATTTATATTGAAGGTGTTTGTGGGAAAATGTTGAGTTGGTGGAAAAAAATCAGTTGGCAGAAACTTTAAAGGTCTGTTCACTGCATCTAAAAGACTTATAGACTTTCTGCAGATAGCTACAGTAAACAATATTGATGATCGCTCAGTTAATTTGGGTATTGCAGGAAAGCAGGAATTCAAAAATTTGGGGTCAAATAGTAGATTTTGGCACAGGAAAAGAGTAAATATTTATGTAGCACCACACATAGTCATGATGGGGACTCAGAATTGAAACATAGCTTGAAGGATTTGTTGCTGCATTGCTTGGTTTTGTATGACAAGTAAAGCTCCAGCTCCACATTTTTATTCTTTGACTCTACCAGAGTAGCTTTGCATGATTCATAGTTCAAAATAATTCTTATGTGTCTTATACTAAGCCTTGGTGCAACTGCTCAGTCATCCAAGGTCTGAAACAAGCTGTTTTAGCTCCTTTAGAGTCAGCTTTCTTCTGTTTGGTTGCCTTTCTTAAACAGAAGGTTTTGAACAGAAAGTGGGTGGGGCTTCTGTGCCTGATATGACCATATTAGGGATATCCCCTTTCTTTGATACCAAGAGAAGAAAAGCCTGTGTTTGGCAGGAAATAAGAAAAATAATAATAGATCCACTCTAAAGAATGATGTTAATAAACATACAGTAATTAGACCTTTTTCAGAGCAGACATTTTGGCCAAGTACCCTTGTGTATTTTTCAATTGTTATAGATTTTGGATTTGTTTTATGTTATTTATTGGTTTGTTTGATAATAAATGCTTATTTACACTCACTGGTTGGTGTGATTATTGTGAAACGTAGGACTGTTAGACTCCTAGCAGCAGGGGGCACTGTGACCGGTTACCTTCCTTTTATATACGCATCCAAACAGCTTCCGCTTCCGACTGCGGTCTGCTGCTATGAGCTGTGTTTTGAATAGATATCTTCTCGTCAGCTGATTGAAAACGGGATGGCGGAGGAGTCAGACGCCGGTGTTTCTTCACGGGCTCAAAGGAAAGCATTGAGCAAGGCCAAAATACTACAGAGGGAGAGCGAGAGGGAGGTTTTCAGACTGGTGAGGGGGGAAAAGACAGAACATTTACAGCTAGCAGGCTAAACTAGCTCATATTTGCTGTGTGTATTGTTAGTCAGCCGGTGAGCCTGACCCGGTTCTTCTGTTTTCCTCCTGTAGGTCGGGCGGGTCCTGAAGAAACCGGAGGCTGAGCGGTCGGAGGAGGAGGCCGCTGCGCTGCTGCTGCACAGAGATACTGTGGAAGAGCTCTGCAAGAGACAAGTCCGCAGAAATGTACTCAAGAGGAAACAGGAAGAGGTGAGACTTGGGCCCAGAGTGGCTGGATCTGACTTGCTAAGCTTGGCTTGTCCACTTGAATATTAGAGGGATAATTAAAGAGGTTGGAACAGCCGACTGGTAACCCGCAGGTTTCTGGTTTCATCCTGTGCTCGCACCTCTGATAAGATTGTTTTTGCACAGATAGAATTGAGTACACTGCAAAAAATAAATAAATAAAGGGAACACTCAAATAACACATCCTAGATCTGAATGAATGAAATATTCTCACTGAATACTTTGTTCTGTACAAAGTTGAATGTGCTGACAACAAAATCATCAATGGAAATCAAATTTATTAACCAATGGAGGCCTGGATTTGGAGTCACACAGAATTAAAGTGGGAAAACACACTAAATGCTGATCCAACTTTGATGTAATGTCCTTAAAACAAGTCAAAATGAGGCTCAGTATTGTGTGTGAACTCCCTACAATGCCTGGGCATGCTCCTGATGAGGTGGCAGATGATCTCCTGAGGGATCTCCTCCCAGACCTGGACTAAATCATCCGCCAACTACTGGACAGTTAGTTGGTGGATGGAGCGAGACATGATGTCCCAGATGTGCTCAATTGGGTTCAGGTCTGGGCAACGGGCGGGCCAGTCCATAGCTTCAATGCCTTCATCTTGCAGGAATTGCTGACACACTCCAGCCACATGAGGTCTAGCATTGTCCTGCATTAGGAGGAACCCAGGGCCAACCGCACCAGCATATGGTCTCACAAGGGGTCTCAGGATCTCATCTCGTTACCTAATGGCAGTCATGCTACCTCTGGCGAGCACATGGAGGGCTGTGCGGCCCTCCAAAGAAATGCCAACCCACACCATTAATGACCCACTGCCAAACCGGTCATGATGAAGGATGTTGCAGGCAGCAGATCGCTCTCCACGGTGTCTCCAGACTCTGTCATACGTGCTCAGTGTGAACCTGCTTTCATCTGTGAAGAGCACAGGGCACCAGTGGCGAATTTGCCAATCCTGGTGTTCTCTGGCAAATGTCAAGCCTCCTGCACGGTGTTGGGCTGTGAGCACAACCCCCATCTGTGGACGTTGGGCCCTCATACCATCCTCATGGAGTCTGTTTCTAACTGTTTGTGCAGACACATGCACATTTGTGGCCTGCTGGAGGTCATTTTGCAGGGCTCTGGCAGTGCTCCTCCTGTTCCTCCTTGCACAAAGGCGGAGGTAGCGGTCCTGCTGCTGGGTTGTTGCCCTCCTACGGCCTCCTCCACGTCTCCTGGTGTACTGGCCTGTCTCCTGGTAGCTCCTCCAGCCGCTGGACACTACGCTGACAGACACAGCAAACCTTCTTCCCACAGCTCACATTGATGTGCCATCCTGGATGAGCTGCACTACCTGCGTGGGTTGTAGAGTCCGTCTCATGCTACCACGAGTGTGAAAGCACCACCAACATTCAAAAGTGACCAAAACATCAGCCAGAAAGCATAGGTACTGAGAAGTGGTCTGTGGTCCCCACCTGCAGAACCACTCCTTTATTGAGTGTGTCTTGCTAATTGCCAATAATTTCCATCATTAGCGCTTTTTAAAGCCTCATTCAGCCAATCATACATATTTATACAAGTGCTTTTTCAAATAGCAAAACACCTTGTCTAATTCACACATACATTCCAATGGATACATCAGGGGCAACTCGGGGTTCGGTATCTTGCCTAAGATACTGAGGGACCCTGCACCAGTCTCCAGGAACCACAGACCCTCTGATTGGTAGACAATCCACTTAGTGATCATTTTACACAAGATTGTCATGGTTATAAAATTAGACGCAAGGCATCGTCACCATCACCTCTTCACCCACCCTCCAGACAAAGCTTCAGTCCTTTTCTGATTATTTCTGAAGCTCTAATGGTCTTTGGTGCAGCCCTGATTATGTTTGTTGATGTGAACTTAAAACATTTGTGGTTCCCTGTGCTGTTTCAGATGTTTGATGGTGCTGATGAGCTGAAAAGTAAAGTCAGGCAGCTTGCTGTGGCAGTCAAGCAAGCCAGTCACCTCGTGGTTTACACTGGAGCCGGTATCAGCACAGTACGCCAAACTCTTCCTCTTTGTTTTCATCTTCCTCCTCGTTTTTAAACTTTCACAACACTGACATTGTCTGCAATTTCAGGCGGCTTCTATCCCTGACTACAGGGGCCCTAATGGAGTATGGACGCAGCTACAGAAGGGTCGGGCCATTAGGTGAGATACTGTCTTTACTCTGGTTTATTTTATTTTTTAAAACTCTATTATTCTCCCCTCATGGGTTCTTTTTTGTCTGTGTTTCTTTACGAGCAGCTCATCAGACCTGAGTAAAGCAGAGCCGACACTCACGCACATGTGCATTAAGATGCTTCACAAGGAAAAGCTGGTATGTCACTCTAAAGTCCTCCAAGACCTTATTTTGAATCTCCATTTAAATGAGCGTTTAGAGACCCTTAACTTCAATTTCAGTGGTCACTGTGGCATAAAAACAGCATGTATAAAGTTATCATTTAAGAAAGAAAAAATTGCTTGAAAAGTTGGACAGCTTTTAAAAGATGTTTTTTTTCCTCTCACAAGTTATGCTTCCACATTGTAGCATCATTAATAGTGTTAGGTATATCATGTTACTTTGTAACACAGATATGTCAGTAACACAGAAATGTAATATGTTACTGTACTAAATTTAGTAAATACGTTACAGTTACAGTTTCAGTTACTTGCATTACAAAGGTTCTTCAGTGATTTGCAGGCTGGGCTGATAGAAAGTAGGGGGAAAAAGGCATCAAATAAACATGCTTTTCTTTCTTCCTGCACACTTGTGCTACAATCAGCAGAGTTCGGTTCATGTATTTGAGGAGAAAAATGGTGGAACAGTCTACAGCTTTTCAGGAGTGGAGATATGGACATTATTTTCATTTTTATTGCACGGAAGGCCAAGAGATCACGACAGAAACACCTGCATTATTTTACTGCTAGTGCACCTTCTGCTCATTTCTAGCATCTGCACAGACCGCATGTTAACACAAAGCAATTTCAGCCAAAAATCCAGAGTAGTGATAAAACTGACTGTATGCAGCCCAGCAGCTACAGTCTGATCTTCAGCAGGTAATAAAGGCAGTAATGAGCAGTCAGGCTGGTGGCATTGCAGCCTCCATTTCTACCTGTTCGTGTTTCTACTGTAGAATCACTGTGGCAATCGCTTTGAAGTCTCTTTGGGCTGGTTTCCAACTTTGCTAAAAGAAAGATTGTATGTGCCCTCATTAGGATAGGGATTTGTGTTGGTGTGTGGGACTGTAGCCCAAGGTTTGTATTTTTAATGGATAAGTATGTGGCATTTCAGGTCCTTTTATGGAATAACATGAAAGTAATGCAGCAAATATTGTAATGAATTACTTTCTGTGGTGAGTGATTAATGCATTACTTTTGAGTAACATTCTTAACACTGGTCAGTAACACTTTATGGAGGCATTAATGACGCAGTAATGCTGTGAAAATGTGCACGTGTAGCTGAAGTGTAACCAGCAGAAGAAAAACATTTTTCAGGCCTTATTTTTGAATCAAATTCACCAAACTTTTTGTTTTGACAGTTTTTTAATTTTTTTAGTCCAAGTGACCATTGAAATTAAAGTTATAGAACTCTTTAGCATTCGTTATCGATAGGAGCTTCAAAATAACCACCGGGATGTTCCCAGATAGCTGCTGAGTCTTGAGACATTCCTCTAGAAGGATTTTGATATGTTAGGCAAGAAAAACCATAACTACACTTACCAGAGCTTCACTATAATAATGAGCAAATATGCCTTCTATCACATAGCTGAAACATGATTGGCTACTGTGTTTCCTGGTTTGGCACTGATTGGCTCATTGGTGGCGAGGACGGGATAGCGACCATTTTTAGCATCACAGAACATCACCACAGATTTCTATTCAGGGTTGGTTGAGTGCTGTGTCTCCTCCTTATAACAGCTCTGATCACAGCACATTTAAATGCACCACTTCATGTACTATTGTTGTTTACGCTGTGTAAAGGTAAAGCACGTTGTGTCTCAGAACTGCGATGGACTTCACCTGCGTAGCGGTCTACCCAGACACACCCTGTCTGAGCTCCATGGCAACATGTTTATTGAGGTAAGATCCATGCATCCTTAGTCCTTAGACTGTGTAGAAAGTCAGGAACTAATTTTCTGTGGTTTCTAAAAACAGAATCTCAGCCAAAGTCCCTGCAGATCTAGACATGTTTGTGTTTAATTCACAAATATTTCTCAGGTGCGTCAAGTCTTAGAAGTGCTGTGGGGTGAACATTGATTTTTAACAGCGGTCACACATCCTTAAATTGATGCTTGAGTTTCCACATAGGTCTGTTTAAGATCATTTGTGTGCTGTCATCACTAGCTGCTTCATAGTTTAGTTTCTGTGAGATCCTGACAAAATGTTTTTATGCAAATAGAAGGATTTGCATGAAAATATTACAAGCTTACAAGCTCTCGGGCTTAGCCCAACTTAGAAGTGATTAACTTTTAGAGTTGTTCTGAATACTAAATGAAGAGTTTTTGGAAGGACTGCAGACCAGCGTGAGATGGGACAAAATTGCATATTTTTGCATCAAGTGTTCAAAATTGTTCATCAAATTTTAATGAGAGAGACTGTGACACATCATCTTGATGTTATTGAGAAAAATATCATTAACTAATCTAGAGCCTTCTGAATCCAGGTCCTCAATTCATTCATGGTGTGGAGGGAATTTTCAGTCTCTGGCAAAGGTATACAGTCTCTGATTGCTCTTATCCTTTAAAACCTCCAGGCTTGGACTGAAGAAAGGTCTCTGACTTTAGAAACTGAATAAGAAATTTGAGATTTGGAGGTGAATTGCATCCGCAGAGTAGGGCATACACGCAGAAGTGAACACTGAAAGTTGAAGGAGTGGAAGACTGGAAGAATGGGATGAAAGATTGACAGCAGGGCTGACAGTATTACCTGCAGCCCTAACAGTAGATGTTAGTCTGTGCAGCCAGATTAAATGCAAAACATGAATTAATAAACATTACAGTAAATAACATAGCGCCCTCAGAAGACTCATTCAAAGAATGTAAGCTGCCCTGAAACGCTGGGTTTATTTTCTGTCCCTAGGTGTGCACGTCTTGCTCCCCAGTCAGAGAGTATGTGCGTTTATTTGACGTGACTGAGCGAACATCGTTACACCGCCACGGGACGGGCCGCAAATGCGGCCACTGTGACGGCGAACTCAGAGACACCATAGTGCACTTTGGGGAGCGTGGGACCCTCGAGCAGCCTCTCAACTGGAGGGGAGCGACAGAAGCTGCCAAGATGGCGGATGTTATCCTCTGCTTAGGCTCCAGTCTGAAGGTAGGTTTTATAAAGCAGTTTTATATTAGTTACACAGTATTTGTCCTCACGAATGGACATCCAGATTGACCAAAATGTGTTGGCACAGCAGCTGCCACATCTTTGCACATCAGTGCGTCCCATTTTTAATCTTTATCAAATAAATGTGTGTTTAAATGGCACCATAGAAGTCTGTTTTCCATATCTTGGCTATATCTGTGTACTCCATTCAGCAACTTATGACCTACAAACACACTGACCCTAATCTGACCCCATAATAAAGCACAGACATGCCCTAACTGAGGGGGAGTCTGGCTGCTTTCTTGTGCACCTTTACTATCTGTTGATTACTAATTATCATAGGACGTGACTTTAAAAACTCACAGCATCTGTTAATATTCATTTAGTACTTTTTCTAAACATGCTATGATGCAAACCAAATCTTACACCATGTTTATTATTAAGTTGAGTTATAATAATGGCAACATTGACTTTATTTTAAATAAGACATTCCTTTAATTACGGTGTTTATATGGACTGCTAATTCCTTCTTTTTTTTTGTTTTTGTTTTCATGCAGTATACCTATAAATAAGTTAAAGCCCACATTTACACATTATAATACAGTCTAAATATTTATATAATGTAAAAAAGCAGACATTTTATTGACGTAATTGCCTCTGTGGGTCAAAAAACCCTTTTATTCATTTTACTGTGTAAAAGAAGCAGACAGTAAGTAGTAAGACAATTACATACAAGTTAAATTCCACTCATATGGTTTTAGTGACTTCTTAAAGGAACCTCTATTTTTAATCCCTTTTATATTATTAATATACTGATCAGTACTTTCCTTCTGCACTCCACCTCTTGTTCCTTCAGGTGCTGAAGAAATACACTTCTCTGTGGTGCATGAACAGACCAGCAAGCAAAAGGCCCAAACTCTACATTGTCAACCTCCAGGTACATTTAATTATTCTCTTATAGGTGAAAAAGATGCACATAAATATGAATGAGATGCAAGGGGGGGGTGTTCTTGGGCACCTGGGCCCCGCCACTGGCTTGTGTCGGGGGCTGGCTTCCCATTGCCTTGGGCTCTCTCCGTCTCCAGCCCTTATTATTAAGTACATTTCGTAATGGAGACACAGACATTAACACTCTTACTCACGCAAACAAACACACAACAAAGTTGTTGCTTTGTGTAGCTGTGCTTTGTTTTTGTTTTATATTTTTCTCACATATTTGTTTTTTCCAGGTACAGTTTATTTTTTGTATTTTTTCTTCTTCTTCTTTTTTTTTTAACTGGTGCAGCAGTTGATGAACCATGGTGGTTTTCTACTTGTGCTCTATCCTCCTTGTCCTCTTTTTCTTCTTTATTCCCCTTTCTCTCTTTTTTCCTTTCTTGCATTTTTCCCAGCCTGTCAACTCCGGCATTGCTACAACACATATACATTTCTGTGAAAAATAACACAAATAAATAAATAAAGTAAGTAGTTCTGGCTGCTTTTGATGGTGGTGCTTTCATTTTAGTGGACACCAAAAGATGATCTGGCTATGCTGAAAATTCATGGCAAGTGTGACGACGTCATGAGACTCCTCATGAAAGAGCTGAACATTCAGATTCCTACATATAACAGGTAGGATGATAACATCCAGCAGACACAGATAACTGTGTTCATCTTAAAAAAATATTAAACTCAGATACTAATATTAAGTGTACTTGGATTTTTCTTTCATACACAAACAGAAAACAGGAGAAACATTTAGCCAAACTGTCGATGCTGAGTTTCCCTCATTCTTTTTTATCAGGGCAGATGATCCCATCTTCAGTCTGGCTACACCTCTGCGGCCTGAAGAGATGGAAAGCC
This sequence comes from Pterophyllum scalare, assembly GCA_024447675.2. NCBI lineage: Eukaryota > Metazoa > Chordata > Actinopteri > Cichliformes > Cichlidae > Pterophyllum > Pterophyllum scalare. The sequence continues at coordinate 27,079 of JAMQGT020011828.1, forward strand.
ACTCTCGTGAGATCATAGCGCCCCCTGATGGACGGGATGAAAGCTCAGATGACCCCGAGGAGCAGAAGACCACATCTGTGCAGGGCGGATGGTTCGGACGAGGGTACGGCAAAGGAAGGCAGAAGAAGAAGAAAAAAGTGGTGTGATCGAGGGAACTTTAATGGACTTTGTGGTCAGTCACTGCCAGTGATTTATCCCAGTGAGGGATTTGAGGTTCAGTCCTATGATGGCAAGTTGGACTTGAAGCTTTAGGGTGCTGTTTTGTAGGATTGTGTATTTGTCATTAGAAAAATGGCACTTTGCATCAGGAAACAGTTATGTTGTACATCATACATTTTTTTAAGTGATAGCAGGGTTCAGAGAGGGCTTTTGTTAAGCGGCTGATGGTTCTGTCTTCATGGCAGCTAAGCCAGGAGGGTTAGTTGGAGCCAAATTTTAGCGCAGTGTTGCTAGGATATCATAAAAAATGAAAGGACTGAATATTTTTTTCCCCAAAAAGCTGACAAGTATCTTAAAGGGTCAGTAAACGAGTTTCATCATCACCACAGAAATCCTGTAATCAGACTGGATCATATGTTTGAAAAGAGTCCTCTAGTCTTATGAATTTTCCTTATCTTCATCTGTCTGATCAGCATCTCGCAAACACAATATCTCAATATTTTTACTCATATTTTTTTTTTTGGTGGATTATCATTTTAATCTTCATTTGAGGTGTTTTTACCAGATTGGTAGCGGGTGCTTTATAGAGTCAGATCGACATTGCTGATATTAGTGATTTGCGAGACACTAGAGAAAGGCCCTTCAGTCACATTATGAGTATTGATGTTGAATTGTCCACCAGAGGGCAGTCCCTGTTGGCAAACAGCTGTGTCACAAACACAACAACCAGCTGTAAAGAGAACAATCAGGCAAAAGTAACAAAGTAATCCACGAGTCACTGGGACATTAAAACGAGATTATTTTGAAACGCCACTGTCATATTATCTTAATAAGGCCCCTTAAATAACAATACATAACAAGTGCAAGGGAAACCTGTTGGTTTCATATGTCTGAAAGTTTTTAAAAAATCATGTAATATTGGTATCAGTCTTAAAATTTTTATATTGGTTGGGCTCTAGTGCTGTGCAGTGTATAATTTCCATTCTGCTGGTTTAGTATAAGTTTGATGTTGATGCTTGTTAAAATGCAGATGTCTAAGGTAAGTTACTTTATAGGGAAAATTGTCTTTCAGTAGAACATGAGTGGCTTTGGCAAATATCGGCAGAACAACAGCGGCTTACCAAAAGTCCATTTTGAATTAGACTTTTCTACATCTTACACATGTACTGCTAAAAGTAGAATATATATTTTTTTAGTATTTGTCTTTTTGTATGTTCAGGGCTTCCATTTTTTTATTGGGTTTTTTTCCCTGCTATATAGCATCTTTGTGTTGATGTTTATTTTAAAGGTTTATGATGGCCTTACTAAATTATTGTGCCCTTGGCTCTGCTGTAACCCTTCCTCAGGTTTGCAGGCTGTGTAGTACAGCTGCTACTGTATCTCGGTTTACTGAAGTTGTTGGATTTATTTTATGTTTACACTTTTTATGTCCTTTTGTTTACAGCAGTGTAGGAAGGTAAGCTGAATTTTGAATTTGATGTATCTTGTTAAATTACTGTTTGCTTAGGTGATTGGAAACAGCCAGAGTCATTGTCATTGTGTCTGTTTTTTTGTCTCAGGAAGATCCCTCAGTGTCAATAATCACCTCATGTTTAATGTAGCGTCATACTTTATTTAAAAACAAAAAACAGCAGACTACCTTTGATAAGCTACTGTTGCCATTCCTAAAACTCAAACCAGTGCTAAACCTGAATGTGAAGGCTCTTTGGTTTTTGCTGTATTTTTTTTTTATGCTCTCTCTCTCACTCACTCACACACACACACACACACAATTATAATTGTGAGAAAATAAATCATGATGCAATGAATTGTATGTTTGATTCATATTAATAAAAATAGTATATCTGATTTAGTGCTTTAGCTTAACCTTAACGAGTTGTGTATCAGACTGTATTCTAAGGCAAAAACCAAGTTTGTACAATTCTAATGTGCTTGAAAATCACTTTTATTTGTCATCACAGCCGGCAACGCTCTTTGCCAAGCTTTCTTGTAATTTCTTTAAGTAGTCTTCAGCAATAGTTCAGGCTTCCGTGACTTGTTACATGATGCATGTAATAAGTCTTGCACACCTGTAGTGAGTGAAGGTACAATTACTCTGTTAGTGTTTTTGTGTCTGTATGTGTATTTGTACATCCTGAAAAAGGCACATGCTGATATGCATTGGTGTATTTTTAATGTCTTTACAACCAAATTATTACTTGTTCAATCCTACCTTGAGTGTCTGGACTTAAATGTTTCATAGCAATTTTTGGTCATAATTTTTCTATTTCCCCCTTTTTTTTAAATTATTATTTTTAAAAAATCCTGTTTCAATAATGTTGAGCTGCAGGCTCTGGGGAAGCCAATTCATCCATCTGTAAAACACAGCAGAGGCTCTGTCATGTTTTGGAGCTGTATTTCAGCCAGTGGTGTTGGGGATCTTATCAAACTTGATGGAACTATCAACGCAGAAAAGTACCATCAGATTTTGATCCACCACGCAATATCAACTGGAAAGTGCCTGACTGGCAACGGCTTAATTTTTCAGCATAACAACGATCCCAGACACAGTGCAGTAAAAGTCAAGTCAAAGTCAAAGTGAACTTTATTGTCAATCAAACCATGTAATTGTACATTACACAGAAGACTGAAATTTTGTTTCTCCAAACCCCAAGATGTGCAAGTATTAAAAACAAAAATGACACAGAACTAAGCATAAAAACTGAAGCATGGACTAAATATAAAACACTACTAGATGTAAAATGTAAATAAATAGCGACAGATCACACAACATAAGACAGGCAGTGGGTATACAGTTTCTAGGCTAACACAGTGTACTAGAATGTAGTCAGGTTGAGGTATGCTATTCGAAGAAAGCATACTTGGGTAGAAAAACACAGCGGTTGCCAGGAGAATGGTACTTGTCTGTCTGCACTGTGCCAAGCGTAAAGTTTGGTGAAGGGGAGATTATGGTGTGGAGTGGTTTTGCAGGAGTTGGGCTCAGCCCCTTAGTTCCAGTGAAAGGAACTCTTAATGTTTCAGCATATCAAGACATTTTGGACAATTTCACACTCCCAAATTTGTGGGAACAGTTTGGGGATGGCCCAAAAATGCATAAAGCAAGGTCCATAAAGACATTGTTGAGCGAGTTGGGTGTGAAAGAACTTGCACAGAATCTGCACAGAGTCCTGACCTCAACTCAATGGAACACCTTTGTGAGCCAGGCCTTGTCGTCCAACATCAGTGTTTGACCTCACAAATGTGCTTCTGGAATAATGATCAAAGATTCCCATAAACACACTCCTAATCCCTGTGGAAAGCCTTCCCAGAAGAGTTGAAGCTGTTATAGCTGCAAAATGGATTAAGAATGCCATGGCACTCAAGTTCCTATGCCTGTGAAAGCAGATGAGCAAATACACATTTAATTCATTATTTAATGTATTTGGTCATTTAATTTTTGCACTCTTGGCCCTCCATGCAGTCAATCACTCGTTACTGCTAGGGGAAGTTGGTTTATTGCTACACTGAACATGTGACCTGACCGATTACGAAATCAGCACGTCAGCGGGAGAGGATTCGTTCGATGTGACGTAGTGCCGGAGTCGTAGGCCGGTTCTGTATCAGGCTAGTGTAGAAAACGGGAGGAGACTTTATTTGAAGTGATTTTTACTAAGTTAGATACTCGTAAACGTACACCACTCGTTGTTCTACCGCCGCGTTGCTACTCCCGAACCCGCAGAGATGATCAGAAACGGCCACCACGCTCCCAGCGAGCAACAGGATGAAGCCAGCTGCTCTAAGCCGGGTTCTTCGGTGTGTAGCCCAGAGAAAAGGAAGCGGGTGGTCCGGTTGTGGTGTGATGGCTGGTGAGTGTGTGTGCGTCTGTTGCCATTTGTTAATGTTAGCGCCGGCTTATTAAACTATTTTCCACAGCTAATCGTTATGTAATCCACAGCAGGACTAGATAGTTAACATGCTAATGCTAACTAGCCACTTAGCAGTTATACTAACTCAGCACCGGGAGCTTATCTACTACTGCGATAACCAGCGCATTGGTTGCAGCCAGCATTACATGATGAAATGTGCAGTGTTTAAACTGTGCTAGAAGCCCAAGAAAAGTGAATGCAGCGCCGTTATTATAATGTTACTAAGTTTTTGTGAAGCAGGGTGTGTTTCACTGACAAGCTCCAGCTGTGTGAAGCTCCATTCAGAAAAGCTGCGCAGTGTTCATGACCTCTGACCCCGCAGTTTTCTTCCTAGAGTAAGAGCATTGTGCTGGAAAATGAAAAGTAACCCTCAAACTGTAAAGTATCTGACTTTAAATAAATAAATAATAATTTTTAAAAAGCAGCCAAAGCTTTTTCTTTCTTTTGGCAAGTTTTTCAGTAGGAGTACTCTGTGTAACTAGAGTACTCTGTTTAGTTATGGTAAATGGACTAGTTCTTATATAGCGCTTTTCTACTCTTTAGAGCACTCAAAGCGCTTATACAACACGTTTTGCATTCACCCATTCATTCAAGCACTTCCATGATTAAGTAAGCTAAGTGCTTTTTTATTATCTAACATTCACACACATTCACACTCCAACGGTTGGTTGCGTCGGAGAGCAACTTGGGGTTAAGTATCTTGCCCAAGGTTACATTGGCATGCTGCCTGGGGTAGCCAGGAATCAAACCGCCAATCTTCCGATCAGTTGGTGACCTGCTCTACCTCCTGAGCTACAGCCACCCAGTTAGAGTACTATGTTTAGCGTACTGTTGTCTCCTTTTTGCTCTGACGGGGCTTTTTCAGTGTCTATCTTCCTCGTGAGCTCCTTTTTATCTTTTCATAAGACTACTGTATTCAACTCAGTTTAAAATTATTTTATTATAAAACTATAAACAATATTATATGTTTATTTATATAATCCAGCCCTGGCATTGTTGTTGGTGTGTACCTACCAGTTTTTATGGCACAGAGTTTTCGGGCTGAAACCTTGAAGACATACCCGGCTCCTCTGTGTTTTCACGGATCATTTTGATCTTCTTTTCATTCACTTTTGAGATCAAGCAAATTGTCAGACTCATCTAAGAAAATGTTTCCTGGCCTTCTGGATTTCAGTCAGACTAACATATTTGAGATGTACACTATTCCTTAAGATTATCACAGATCATCACATACAGTATGTAAAGTATGAAATGTTTTTGTTACAGTGGCAATTATTCTGTCTTGTCATATTGCATTTATTTTTAAGTAATTCTGCTTTATTTAAGCTATAATATTATAGGTTGTGCTTAATTGTTTGGATGCTGTGACACAGTGATTTCCCAACTTTGGGGATCAATAAAGTATCCATTCATCCATTTTCTGATGCTGATCCGGGTTCGGGTTGCAGGGGCAGAAGTCAAAGCAGACATGCTCAGACCTTCCCTCTCCCCTAGCCACCTCCTCCAGTTCCTCTGGAGATACACTGACACATTCCTGAGTCAGCTGACAGAGATAATCACTCCAGCGTGTCCTGGGTCTACGCGGAGACTTCTCCCAGTAGGACATGCCCAGAACATCTCACCCAGGAGGTGTCCAGGAACTACTGCAGCTGGCTCCTTTCAATGTGGAGGATAAATAGAGTGTATCTTAGCTTGTCATGTAAATGAAGTTAAGCACTACAAACTTATAACAAAATAGCTTAAATAAATGGAATTATATGTAGCTCAATAAAATAAAGTACAACGAAAAATATAAATATTTTACTAAGGTAAAATCTTCAACAAAGCAAAATAAAAACATTAAACATTAGAGCAAATTTCAGATGATTTTAAAGCAGCTTAGTGTAACAGTGTAAAGTGTAGTGACAAGACAGCACTGAATTAAACTGTCAGCAGTAGAGAACAGATGATTCTCTGCTCAGCAGATGTGTTGCACTATACAGAGATGTTGTGTGAGGTGTGAAAAGTTTCCTGCATCTGTTCTTGCAGCAGAGCTGATTAGGTCTTATAGAAAGTTTTTTCACTGCCTTTCCAGTAAGTGGTGCAGAAGCCAGGATTATCAGTGGGGGGCATAGGAGTTTGTTCAGTGACCTCCTCTTCAACATGGCTTCATATGTGTCCAGTATGTAGCCAATCGCAGAGTCATAAAGTCCAGGGGTTTCTAGATTAAAATAAATGGGTTTATCACTGGTGTGAACATATACCACATGCATATTGAAAAAAATACACATGAAACATATTGGTGCATCAAAATCCAGGAAATTAAGTGTCCTCCACCAGTGCTCAAAGTAAACCTACACCCATGCATGAAAGTCTTCCTGGACAGAAGTGAAAGTAGTTATTTAAAGGATCAGCGTAACCTTAGATATAAAAGTTGTGAGATGTTATTTTGCCTGCACAGATTTTAAAAATCTGTTTTGTTTTTGTTGTTTTGTTTTGTTTTTTTACTGCTGTCCCAGTGAGCATCAGGTCATCCTCTTTTTACACATGCAACTTTGTCCCATTAGAAATCCCATCATGAGCACGTGCAGGACGGACAGAACTGTTTGTCCATTTTTTGATTGACTGAGTAACGCTGAGCACAAATTTGAAAATATATTTACTCAGGGACATGTGTTTATTTACTCTGCCTATCATACTGATGGTAACAGATGGGACTCATTTATAAACCAAACAAGCGTACATCTGTCATTGTTATTTTAATCTCTTCTGCCACACCCATGTGCTATGGGGAAAATGGCTCGATCTTTGACATTTGTAATGTGTAAATTCTCTCCTGGACTCACTCAGGCAGGCAGTCATGTGATAGTTATAAATATCTAGTGTGCACTTTGTTCACTGTAGTGCAGAAGAGGCATGTTGGTGTGGCGTGCAGGACCTGTGGATGTACTGAGGCACACAAAATATGCAATGAGAGGTGAAATATGAGAGAACAGGAGCTCAGAGTGTGAATTTTGTCCATGTATGTTGGCCCTGTGACAGACTGGTGACCTGTTCAGGGTGTACTCTGTCTCTTGCCGAATGACAGCTGGAAGAAGCTCTGATTCATTAGGTAAAAACACTAGTTACCCTGACCTGTTTCCATTCACCAGCAGTTTGTCTTACAAAGTGACAGCACAACTGAATTAATAAGAAGCTAAAATGTCTGTATGCAGACAATTTGTTGGGTTTGTCACAGTCTTATAGTTGAAAAGTAGATGAACTTGTCAGATTTCTTGTAAACGTTGGTAAAAACTGACAGCAGTCACCCACCTCTCTCTTTCTAGCAGTGATACCTGCAGCATGCAGGGGTGACTCTAAAGAATGTCCTCCACTACATTTATTTTAAACCTTTAGTGGCTAATTATTTTGCCAATTAATAAAAACATTATGCTATATTAGTATAGATTAAATTATCAGTTTAAAGTAAAGAAATAGGCTTTTTTGCACTCAAAGCAACGGACAGTGCACAAGAGAGTGCACGCAGGCTGGAGTGGGTGGAGACGAGTGTCAGGGTGGATAGCAGAAAGAGCGAATGGGAATTACAATTACAAGATGGTAGTGTGACCTGCTTTGAGATGGTGGCACTGACAAAAAGACAGCAGGCCGAGCTGGAGATGTCAAAGCTGAAGATGGTAAGATTTTTATTGGGATTGACCAAGATGGACAAGATTAGAAATGAGTACATCAGAGGGACAACTCAGGATTAGAGAGGCAAGGCTGAGATGGTTTGGACATGTGCAGAGGAGAGATAGTAGATATATCAGCCAAAGGATGTTGAATATGGAGCTGCCAGGCAGGAGGGGGAAAAGGAAAACCACAAAGAAGATTCACGGATATAGTGAAGGAGGACATGCAGAGGGTTTGTGTGACAGAAGAGGATGCTGGTTTGGGGGCTTAAGCAACATATTGAGGAATATTGGAGTTCTAAAAATTTGGCAGTGGGGGATCAAAGAGTGTCAGTTGGAGCATGAAGTGACAATATGGGAAATGTTAGATGATCCAAGACAATACAAGGCTTTAAATACAAGTAAAATCTGTTCTGTAGGACATTGGAAGCTTCAGTGTTTTCAGCTTCACTGAAACTGGAGTGCTATGTTCTAATGATAGCAATGGTTGTTTCTCATTAATAGTTTGATCAGTTTGTATAACTGGCTTCAGCTATTTCAGAGATGATGTGATGAAAAGCTCAAAGGCTTTATACTGAGGATTTATTTATCTCCCCTGTACAAACGTCACAATATAACTAAAAAAACAGCATTGGATGTTAGTTCCATTGTCTTTACAAACATCATTATCAACATCATCAGCTGAGACTTTGAATGTTGCAACAGGGAAAGACTACTCACATTTACTTCCCATTTAAAAGGCAAGTCCATAGAGAGCATTCACTGCACAAGTTACCAAATGGTAGAAAGCAAATAAACATTGGAACATTGTAGACTTTGTGTCTATGATCATACCCTTTCTCCCAGTAACCTTTAACCTTTTTACTCACCATGACAGTCCATCAGTTTGTTTTTAAACAAATATAACCCATGTGATTTAAAAGATGACCCGCTGTGAAAGGTCACCGTAACACGATAAAAAGAAAAGAAATGAGAAGGTCCTTCAAGACTGTTGTTTAAAAAGCATTTAAAAGGCAGTGATGCGTTTGAGCCTGCAAGGCTGCAGGTGAAAAGCCTGAAGCAGCAGGGTGCTGGTTCTGAAGGCCACAGTTGTGTTTTTAATTCATTTGTTTGTGCGCTTAATGTAACTATTGTTTTCCACTGTTATGATGTGTCGCTTCATTTGTCTCCGCAGTTATGATATGGTGCACTACGGTCACTCCAACCAGCTGCGGCAGGCCAAAGCCATGGGAGACTACCTCACAGTGGGTGTGCATACAGACTGTAAGACCACGAATACTACGAATCTCTGTGAAACCTTTTTAACTTTGATACAGTGATTAAATATTCATTCCTGACTAACTGGAGGGTCATTTGGTGAAAAGTGCTCATTCACTCAGCATTTGATGAGTGTTTAAAAAAATCACTGATTTAAAAATAAAAAATAACACAGAGTCATGGCCTGTTATCAAAATGTATGTAAAAATTTGTCCAACGTGGTGATATGACCCTTAAATATGTACTCAAAAGACACTTTTTTGAAGTTGTGGCTGAGAGTGAATTACCAGAAACCAGATAAAAACTTCCAGGGTACCAGTGCTCGTTACTGTTACTCTACACCATAGATATTAAATTGGTACAATTTTTTGTTGAAACTATGATATATCCCATGATACTTATGCTCAGCATTGGTCATAGACAACATTGTTTTGAACAAAAACAAGAATTACAGAACCTAACCTTCACTGAGGTCTTCAAAGAGCTCCAGGCACTTTCAGGCACTAACTTAAACTTATGTAGGTAAAAAATTTCAGGGCTTCATTAAATAGCCGAGCCTGAGGGGATCAGGTGGGACTGATTTTATATTGAATGACTTTAGTCTGCACACAGTCACATCCAGTAATTGTTTATCTCTAAATCACAATCATTAAAAGTTTGTGGTAGAAGTCGATAAAGATGTTAGTCATTGATTAAACACAGAGCTAACCTTTGACAGATTATTCATCCTTTATTTGTGGGCTTCTCAGGCAGACTTTTGATTATTGGTAATCAGTTTAATGTTTAGATGTCTGAGATTGCCTTTACCGCAGCTGTGTGTTGCTTGAGAAAAACTAAATTTAACTTCACCACCCCTGTTATTCATTACTTACTAAGTAATAAGCTTTTTTTTTTTCTAAAACCCCATTTAAAGCTGAGATTTCCAAACACAAGGGACCTCCAGTCTTCACTCAGGAAGAGCGCTACAAGATGGTGCGTGCAATCAAGTGGGTGGATGAGATAGTGGAAGGAGCACCTTACGTCACCACACTGGAGACTTTGGACAAATACAACTGCGACTTCTGTGTTCATGGAGGTGAGTCTGTTTAAATCTGACAGCTTCAAACACTTACTGTTACACATCGTCGCTGTGAAAGACTCCTCCTACGTGACTGTATGACTAGCAAATGAGCTACCGTGGAGGCCTGGCTCTATGCGGCCAATGAACAAGGCACCAGTGTGGGAGGAAATATTTAGTTTGTGTTTACTGGTTACATATGAACAAGAGAAAAATTGTCGTCCAATGAAGGTTTAATCAATCAGCTCCTGAACTATCAATATGAGAGCTTTGGCCATGAATTTGTTTTTATTGCATGACATATGTTTTAGTGATAACTGAATTTCAGCTGGATCGCACCGCAAGTCAATATTCGATTTCATCTCAATAAAGTGTGATGGAGCTGTCCGGTGCTGGCCTCACTCCATTTAAGGGGTTGTCCTAAACATACCCTGCATTATCATCCTTCTAAACACTAACCATGGCCATAATTCACAACGTAAATTTTGTATTCAGTATGATGTGAAACTATTGATTGAGATCATTAACGCATCAGAAAAGTATTAGAGATAGGGAGCCAAGGGTCATTTTCCAACTTCTGTAGGAGTTGCAACCTGCTGGTCATTAGAAATAGTGCCGATTAAAGACAGTCATGCATGCAGAGCTGCACCATCTTTTATATGCTATCACCACCAGTGTGCTTGCTGCTTGATTTTTAGGTCCATTGGCTTGGCAGATTTGTCCATTTTTAGGGATGGCAATGTGAGGACAGGTTGTGCGCACATACCTCCAGATATATTGTTAACTGTTGGCTGATGAACCCATGATGACTAATTATAAAATTTTAACATATCACCCAACCACAGTACATGATGTGGTACAAACTTCAGGATGTGATGAGATTATAGTTTATATTTATTACCAGATGACATCACGCTGACTGTCGATGGCAAGGACACGTATGAAGAGGTGAAGCAAGCAGGCCGTTACCGGGAATGTAAGCGCACTCAGGGCGTCTCCACCACTGACCTTGTGGGTCGTATGCTTCTCATGACCAAAGCCCACCACAGCAACATGGTGAGTTCACATCTTTGTGTTTGGTGTGTGGACAGTAATTGTTTATTTTCTTGTCAGTCTAATCTTTTCCTCTCTGTAGAATAACCCAGATTACCAACAGCATACAGACAACTTTGGAAAGGTAAATATCATTACTTTAAATGTCAAAGAATTCTGATATTTACTATGCAAAGGCTTGCCACATTGTCCCGATGATGGAGATGTGTCAGAGGAGTTCAGTGCTGTTTATTATGACATCTTTAAGGGTCCTAAAGGCCACAGTCCCTGGACAGGAGTTTCTCAGTTCCTGCAGACATCCCAGAAGATCATCCAGTTTGCCTCAGGAAAGGAGCCTCAGTCTGGAGACACCATCATCTATGTGGCTGGAGCATTTGACCTCTTCCGTATCCTTATCATGTGGAGAAAAACCCAAAACAGAACAGAACTGAGTTATGAACGAAGAGAGAACTTCTTTCTGTGGTGAAAGTGTTGTTGCAGCTGTTTCCTTGATGACAACATCTCTGCAGACATTGGCCATGTTGACTTCTTAGAGATGGTCTATAAACAGGCGGAGAGGCCATACGTCATTGTAGGTCTGCACTTCGACCAGGTACACCTCATTACACACATACATTCACAGTTGGTTGAAAGGTCTTTGAAACTGAAAATGAGGCTTTTAATTGTTGTTTGGCTCCAGTTTTCATGATACTCAGTCAGTTATAAGACTAAAAGTTCTTAATTAAAAGCACGAATGGCCAAAATTAGAATTGAATCAAGTCTGCAGGTGTCAAATTTCATATCTTATTATCTCTATTTGACCTTTGACCTCTTCTCTGACCTTGAATTTGACTTTCTTAGTAGCAGGAAATCTGTAATGCTGCAAAGTAAATTTACATATTTTTTATAATGTATTAAAACATCCCACAAGTAATATTTTTCATTTTCGTTCACAATAAGTTGTTGAAAGTGCCTCACAGAAGTTTCCCAGATGGTGCCCTGCATTGCTAAATAATTAAGTTTGGTTGTGGAGACATTTTCACATCAAATCTTCTTTATAAAGATTTTTTTCTGATTTTTAAATTGTTACATAATGAAGAAAGGTGAAAACATGTCAGCAACCATTACATAAAAGAGGACAGGCTTACAATTTATGATTTAAAAAAGGCCATCTTGAAGTAGACAGCTTCTGAAAAATTGTTGGTCAGTGTAAATGTGCATTTTTGTTGGTATGGGAGTAAAGCTAAACTATGTGTGTACTTTCTATGTATTGTCACAGCTATGTGATAAATATCTGAAAGGGAGGAACATTATCATTGAGCTCTTCCTTTTTTTTCAGGAAGTGAATCGCTACAAGGGGAAGAACTACCCGATCATGAACATCCACGAGAGAACCCTGAGTGTCCTGGCCTGTCGGGTGAGTTTACACAAGATAACTGAAATGTTCAGCACAGCGCAAACCCCACATACTCACAGCACTGCAGACTGAACTTGGCCAAGTGCCCTTCATTCCTTCTGGTCTGCTATCAGTCTGGAACAATGAGTCTCTGTGCCCCTTCTGCATCATGTGTTTGCATTACTTACAAGAATGTTACACAGTCTTAAAAGCATTAAATCGCTCTGCTCTGTCATCACTTTTACTGAACACTTGATGAGAAGGTGCAGATTTTGTTCACTGAGCTGTAAAAGCATGCTGAACTTTGAGGTCTCCTGTAAAAGGTCTTTGGTGAACTCTTGGCAAGTAAGCAGAAATGCACTAATGTGACTCTGCCATTAAAAGGTTAATCATTTAATACCCCCCCCCCCCACTGGTTTCCTGTGTGTCTGCAGTATGTGTCAGAGGTGGTGATTGGTGCTCCCTATGCAGTCGGAAAAGACCTTCTGGATCATTTTAAGGTGAGTTGTTGTTGTTGTGACTGTGTGGTGCCCCCTGGTGGTCTTTTGAAAGACAGGCAAACAGTCATGTCAAACGTACTTAAAGTAGTTTTAACAATAATCAGTTAAAAAAAATAGTTTACAGACTTGTCAGTCACTTCAGTTTGATAGCCTCTTTTGTGACCACTGAATTTCAGATAAATTTGTGAAACTGTAAAAAAAAATCACTTGGTTCAGTTTTCTTGAACTTGCACATGTTGCTACCTAAAGTGTCTTTTAGCTGAGACAGAATAAACAAACAAAAAAAGTAATAACAGGTAAGAGTAAGGATAAATACAACAGTTTATATGCAAACTAACAAGCAAGTGGAAGAATATTTCTGTACTTGGTCATGGCTTAATCAGGTGTGTTTGTATGACTGTACAGGTGGACCTGGTGTGTCACGGCAAGACGGAGGTGTTTCCAGACCAGGATGGGGTAGACCCCTATGCTGTGAGTGCACTGTTGATAAACACAAGCACAAGGCCGCACTAACAAACCAGTTAAGTCCTTTTTAAAGTGGTTTGGTGACAGCAGACAGCCTGATGTGAGGTACTCTAAGTAAATCCAGAGTCTCCACAAAGCCTCTGCCTTTACTGATTATCCTTTTTCCCTTTCTCCCTTTGTGTGGACTGACATTCATGGCAACAGACAAAGATTAATAATATGGAGAAATAACAGAGTTTGGGGTTAAATTGTCAAAGATAATCCTGCAAATATCAGACACACATCAGACATTAAATGAACTTTGATCCATCAGGTCCCTTGTATACACTTTGTGTGATGTCAACTTGCAGTGATGTACAAATACCCCAGTAATTTGTCTGGTGAATTTAAAGCTAGTGAGTGTGTGTCACGTGCACCACATGCCCAGTGTAGGCAGCTGCCTCACCTAAACCACACTAGTGATTTGAGGTTTTTTTCCCCACCATAATTACATGTGAAGCTGACTTTTCCCTGCTGTGTGCCCTATGGAAGCTTGTTTCCACCACTAAAAAAAAAAAAATTGCCATCCATAACTCGAAATTTCGAGTTACGAATCTCAAAATTTCAAGTTAATAACTTGAAATTTTGAGTTAGTTCTGCCAGTCGGTAAGTTCAGTGAAGGTGCGTCATTTCCTTGATTCCATACTTTTTATGCAGCTCTTATTCACTAGAAGGCATTCAAAGGTTAAAAACCTGACGAGAATTTGTTCACATGTTTAATAAGTGTATAGCAAACACTTATTAACTCAAATTTTTGAGTTGGGTATCTTGAAATTTTGAGAAAATAATTTTGAGTTAGGTATAGTTAAAAAAAAAAAACACATTCATTTTCAGTGGCAGAAACAAGCTTCCATAGGGTATGCTGTGTTAAGGAAGGTAAACTTTGGAAAGATCTGATTCACTTAGAATTCTTCAAAGTTCATCTCTTCAGGACTTTTCATGGTCACAGACCCTCCCAGAGACCTGATCAGGAGGGTCTCCCATATTGATTAGATTTGATGAATGATGGGTCCTTCACTTTGCATTCACACCATTACCCCATGTGGCCTGAAGTGGCAGTATGGAGCAAAAGTTCCTTTGGAAATTTGGTTGTTGCCTTATTCTGACCCTTCAAAGCAGCTTTAACTGTCTCAAGACTAACCTCATCATTCAGGTTAACTTTGGCCTTGCTCGATTTGATGTCACCAGTTTTTTTTTTTTCCTCCTCAGGAACCAAAGAAGAGAGGGATATTCAAGGTAATTGATAGTGGGAACAATCTCACTACTGATGACATAGTCCAAAGGATCATTGAAAACAGGTCAGGGACTCTTTCCTTTTCTTCGTCTTCATTTCTGCATAGATAATTCTGTATCTTCATTCCTTGTTCACTGATGTCTCTTTCTTGTTACCAGGCTGCAGTTTGAAGCCAGGAACCAGAAGAAGGAGGCCAAGGAGATGGCCGTGATTGAAGCGATGAAGAAGAGAGAGCAGCAGGAGCAGAGTGAAACTGCAGCTCAGACTGCTCACTAATGAGAACTACAAACTTGGCCCAGAGTCTGTTTTACTCATCCAGGCACACTCAGGTTTTAGTGGGTGGACCTGGACAAAGAATCCATACGGTCCTCAGCTGGGCCTCTCTCTGTTAGTCCACTGGGTGCAAAATCCTGCTTTGCATATTTTGCTAAATTGGTGTGCTTAAGTCTGTACGGACTACTCCAGGCTAAAGGGTTTAGGATAGATCCAAAGAGTCCAAAAACCTGCTAAGAACTTGCAAAATCCCTTTACTCCTCTTTTCCTCCACAGAGAAGTGTATCTTCTGTTGTGTATTGTTTTTGTCCATGAACTCACACACTACATGTCCCCATATAGGTGTAGAACTGGTATGTTAATTTTGTAAGTATCCTTAACTTATTGACACAGTGTTGATGTCATTGTTGGTTATGTTTTTAGATTTTTAACCAACTTAGTTTTAACAATCATTTTTAAAGTTGTCATCAGTGAGGTTGAATGTACTGTTTTAAAGACATTTTTATCCATTTTAATTTGTAGAGGTTTTTTTTTTTTTTTTTTTTAATCCTAAAAAAAAAAAAATGTTTTAAATAATCTGTGAAGTAGTCTGATAATTTTAGCTGCCTGAATTTGCACCAGGCGTGTGTGTGTCTTTGTCTGTGTGTGTGTGTGTGTGTGTGTGTTTTGAATGAGGTCAGTGAGGGTGTGTTTGCTCTGTATTACAGTAGTGCCTCATTTCTAAAAAGTTATTGCTGATGGCTGTAAACTGTGTCAGCTTCTGATTCCACTAAGTCAAACGACAGCTGTTCTCGTTTCTGTTTATAATGAATGTGTAGAAGATGGGAATTTTTTTGTGCTCCTACTTCAGGAGATAATCCACAATAAAAATCTGTTGCTTTTCCTATCTTTATATGGGGAGTATTACAGGTGAATTTTTACAATTCACAAACTTTTGATCACTGTCTGTGTTGAAATATTTGCTTTATTTAATAAATAATAATGTGGCAAAAATGTGATTTTAATTCGATTCAGTTTTATTATTTAGTCCTGACCCACTCACTCACTTCAAGGGTCTTTATATGACCCCAATTCTGAAAAAGTTGGGAGGCTGTAAAATGTAAATTAAAAACAGAATGCAGTGATTTGCACATCTCAAAACCCCATATTTTAACCACAGTAGAACATAGAAAACATATCAAATGATTAAACAGAAAATGTACAATTTTAAGAATTGAATTTGATGGCAGCAGCACATCTCAAATAAGTTGGGACAGGGCCATTTTTGCCACCGTGTAGGCTTCCCCGCTTCTTTTAATACCTGTCTGTAAATGTCTGGGAACTGAGGAGAGTAGTTGCTGGACTTTTGGGAGAGGAATATTGTCCCATTCTTGTTTGATGTAGGATCCTAGATGCTCAATAGTCCTGATGAAAGGTTTGGACTGCAGGCAGTCAGTTCAATATCTCTTGTACTATGAAACCATGCTGTTGTAATAGAAGCATTTATGCGTTGTCTCCCTGAATGTGGATGGGAACGCATGTTGCTCTAAAACCTGTATATATCTTTCAGCACTGATGGTGGCTTTCCAGATGTACAAGCTGCCAATTGCATATGCACTAATCCACCCCCATACCATCAGAGATGCAGGATTTTGAACTGATATCAAGCCAGGTGGTCCTTTGCTTCTTTAGCTTAAAGGATGTGGGGTCCATGTTTTCAAAAAAGAATTGAAAATTTCATTTCATGTGACCATAAAATAGTTTGCCCCTTTGCCTCGGTGCATTTTAAATGAGCTTTGGCTCATTCAAAGATGACGGTGTTTCTGGATCATGTTCACAGATACAGAAGTTTCTTTGTATGATAGACCTTCATTTTTGGATGGCACAGCGAACTGTGCTCACAGATCATGATTTCTGTAAGTTTTCCTGAGCCCATGCAGTGGTTTCCATTACAAAATCATGATTGTTTTTAGTGCAGTGCTAGTTTAGGGTCTGACAATCATGGGCATCCAGTACTAATCTCCAACCTTGTCTCTTGTGCACAGAGATTCCTCCAGATTCTTTGAATCCTTTGATGATATTTTGTACTGTAGATGGTGAGATATTCAATGTCTTTCTAAGTTTACATTGAGCAACATTACTATTACTGAAATTTTACCACAATTTGTAGACAGTTTTTGCAGACTTATGAGAAACTCTGCCTCTCTAAGATGCTCTTTTATAACCAGTCATGTTACTGCTGTGCTCCCAGTTAATCTAATTATTTATAAAATCTTTTAAATACCACTTAGTTTTCCAGCCTTTTGTTCCCTCCTTTGAACTTTTTTGAGATGTGTTGCTGCCATCAAATTCAAAATGAGCTAATATTTTTCATGATATATTAGAATCTCTCAGTTTAAACATTTGATATGTATTCTATGTTCTATTGTGAATAAAATATGGGTTTGAGATTTGCAAGTCATTGCATTACCTCCCAACATTTTTGGGTAAAGATCTGACAAAAAAGAGGAACATAGGAGAGCATCGTCAACAAGCAGGACATGGGTCATAATCTTGTGATCCAGCCCTTATTATGAACTGCATCAAAATAAAAAATAGATAAAACAAAAAGAAGTTTTAGCCTTAATCACAAAAGTAGAGAGGGTTTGTGTCTCCCATCTCCATACTGGGAGCTGATTCTAACTTTAGGAACCACAAGTAAGCCTGCACTCTGAGAGTGAAACGATCTATTGGAATAATACTCTATATAGACAAAAGTATTGGGCACACTGCTTAATCACTGTTTTCTGGGCTTTGGCCTGGGCCTGTTAGAACCAGTGAAGGGAAATCTTAATGCATGAGCTTACCAAGACAATTTGGACAATTATATGCTTCTAACTTTGTGGAAATATTTTGTGGAAGGCCTTTTTCTGTTACAACATGACTGCGCCCCAGTGCACAAAGCAAGGACCATAAAAGCAAGACTGAATGAGCTTGGTGTGGAAGAACTTGACTGGCCTGTGCAGAGCCCTGACCTGAACTCCATCAGACACCTAAACAGAGACTGTAAATGCCCAACATCAGTTTCTGACTTTACAAACGCTCTTCTGGATGAATAAGCAAATACAGTGGCTTGCAAAAGTATTCATACCCCTTGAACTTTTCCATATTTTGGCACATTACAACCACAAACATAAATATATTTCACTGGAATTTAATGTGAAAGACCAACACAAAGTGGTATACAATTGTGAAATGGAAAGAAAATTATACATGATTCAAAACATTTTTCACAAATAAAAAACTGAAAAGTGCGGTGTGCAAAAGTATTCAGCCCCCCCTGAGTCAATACTTTGTGGAACCACCTTTTGCAGTCATCAGGCAACTTCTGAATGCAATTGGTTGCACTCAGAGAAAAGGGGGCTGAATACTTTGCACACTGCACTTTTCAGTTTTTTATTTGTGAAAAATGTGGAAAGCCTTCCCAGAAGCGTGGAAGCTGTTAGAGCTGAAAAAGGGGACGGATTTAGAATGGGACATTAAAAGCTCTTGTGGGTGGCCCAATATTTCTGTTTATATGGTGACTGATACTATGAGCTTATTAAGATATGATGGAGACTCATCATACCTTTGGATCTATGGGGAAGGATTTTAAATTCTCTTTTGGATTTAACAAGAAGCCAATGAAGAGAATTCCATATGGGAGAAATATGAGCTCTGCTGTGTTTTGGATTAACTGAAGGCTTTTCAGGGAGCTTTTGGGACAACCCGATGATAAGGAATTACAATAGCCTAGCCTCAAAGCAACAAATACATGAACTAGTTTTTCAAGGTTACCCTGAAAGAGGATGTTTCTAATTTTGGCTATGTTGCACTGATGAAAGAAAGCAGCCCTACATATGCATTTGCTGTCTGTATTACCGCCACAGCATAATGTGTGCAGCCTGATGACAGAGCATGGTCAGCACATAGTCACGGTTCACTGAGGCAGTGAAATGAGGCTACAGCCACTCAAAAACAAATAAATCTGACTGGTCTTCTTCCAGCCACTCTCACATCTGAACAAAGACTGCAAACCTTCAGTACAAACGCAGTGAATCTTTAATCAGCAAACCAAGAATTCCAGTGGAGCTTTGGCATGATGGATCCCATCACTCAGGACGTCCCACACATACAAGCTCTGTTTGATTTAACTTCCAGGGCTCAGTACAGATGCCGAAGGCTTGAAAACACATGGACTCTGTTCCACATATTGAATGCTATCGAGGCACTCTAAGAACCACGAAGAGACAAACTTTTTATTAAGTGGAAATTATGTAAATGGCTTTAGAAAAAATATTTTTAACATTTTCAAGATGAAAACATCTTACAAATTAGATACCCTAGAAGAATGTTTTTAAGGGTTAAGAGTGATACAAATGACATGACATATATAATAAAGCAGACACAACTAATATAATTATTCCTAATCAATATTTTAGTGTCTTTTAGTCGTGAGGCTCAACCAAGGCTCTGACTCACCTTCAGTCTGCTTTTAAAACTTTCCAACTAGCACTCCTTAATCACAGACTTGATATGAATAGAGAAAAGACCAATTACTGCATGAGTATAATTAAGGTTTTCTCCATGCTGACCATCCTGCAATTAAAACTTTAAACTGCACCAGCTTTATTCTTGCTGAGTCCATGAAAACATGGAGCTTTGTGTCAGTTCAGCCGGGCCATGAAGTCAAGATCAGCTGATGTCCGTACCCGCCCACATCAGCCGATGGCTCAGCTGATACCTTTCTATGCATCCCATTGGCAAATCTGCTATAGAGCTTGCTGTTTATGCTGTTTTAGCCCGCCCACAGTTACTGCGCATCTGCAAGCCACTTTGCAAGCCACAGCTCCTCCTTTCATGCTGTATCTGACTGAATGATTGTTCCATTTTTTTTGCCATCACTGCATTATGCGTTGTGTACTGGCTCTCCCTCCAGCTTTCCATGCTGCCAAACATAAATGATTGCAGACAGACATAATCATTTGACTATAGCGGTACTGGTTGAAGGAGGAATTTAGCTCAACATCTCAACAGCAGGCTTTCATTTGAGATTTATATGCGACATCTGGCCCAGAAATTAAAAAAACAAAACAAACAGCAACAACAACAAAATAGCTCCTTCCATTGAATTAAATGATTTCTGTCTTCTTCCACCTGTAAAGGTATTGCATAGTGCACTACACTTTATGACCAAAGAAACTCATTTTATACTCATATATAAAAGGCTTATGACTACTGTACAGCCAATAAAAACAAAACAAAACAAAAAAAACAGTAATATTATTCATTTATAAAGCTCTGTTGTTTATCCTGAAACCTCTCATTTAAGCTTTGGAAGTATACACTAATTGACAATCCAGTAGATACTTTATAGATCTCCCCTGTAAGAGTTGGCTTCAGGTACTTCAAAGGAAATTAACTGCAAACTGTTGTGAGTCCTTCATTTCCTTTAGAGATCAATCAATCAATTATGCTATTTTTCTTTTCCCCAGGTACAAGTAGAGTGACTATATCCCAACAAAATAAATGTGGGTCAAACTGTGCTTGTATGAGATAAAGTAGGACATGTCAACAATCCTGAGAAGTAGTCTTAATGCCTAAATTTAATTTCACTGTTATTTCAGCTGCTTGTCTGTCTGGTAAGAGTTTTGGGGATTCAGCTTGGCTGTATCCATTGTTTGGCATACCTTTTTAGAGTAATATCTGACAGACTTAGTGATTTATATCCAGCTATGTGACGCATATACTATGTCACGTCACAACATATTTTCCTCGTGTGCAAAAATTTTAAAAAATAAACAAAAACTCTATTTCCGAGCATGCTACTTCATTTTCATTGTGGTCGATTCCATCATATTTAATAAAATCTGCAAAGCTTGTGACTGTTTGACGACTTGTAACTTTCCTGATGAGTATGGCGTTAGATAGGCTGACCTTCTCCTGACTAGAATAAAAGGCCTTTCCTTCATACACAGTGAGTAAAAACCAGACTTCAGAAAAGTGCATGTCCTGCAGAACCAGTCAAAATGTGAAACATTGTCTCAAGATGTGGGACAAGGAATAAAAATGCAGTCTCATAAAAAGAGGGACATCTGGTCACTCCAGGTACAAGAAGTTATGTCAGTGAGACAGCCTGATTAAATAAAAATTTAACTGATATAAAAACAAGTTAGGCAAGTAACAAATATATTTAATATTCATCTAAATTTTAACATTGGCTCGTTTTGGCTAATTAACATTTCACTTCTTATTTCTAAATACTCCCTTCAACGATGATACGGAATATTTCACATTTCGCAGTAAACGTGTTGTTATGATTGTAAACACTGGTCTCACCCTGTTTCTTTTCTCGCAGAACTTGTTAAACGAGGTAAATGTATCGCTCTTGTTAGGGGCGGATTTTGACGGGCTATAAACTGTAAATCCCAGCATGCCTTTGCACGACCCGCGCCGACGTAATCCGTCACAATAACTGAAAATACCTGAGACGGTGTGCGTCTTCACGGCATTTTGTAAGCCGAGGGTGTTTTATAGGCTAGAATTAAAATAACCGTTAACTGCTAAAGCGTAAAAAGTATTTTTTATAATGTAGTACTTGAAGTTTTCGGAATATACAACACGTCACTTCCCAGGAAGTCCAAAGGATTTCCATCTTGGCGGAGGCAGCGTTTTTGGATGAGTTGGGGGCTTTGCCAAGGCGGCAGAGTGGAGTTTGAACTTATGTCACGGAAAGCGGCCGAGCAGTTTTGCGCTTTCTTTTTGTTTTTTAATACCCCACACAGTCGCTGAAATCTGACACTAACAGGGGAAAAAGCGCTTGGACTTTTTTGTCTCGAAAGTTTGAAACAACTCCTGGAAGTTTGAAGAAGGATGTTTCGAGGATAGCCTGAACTTTTGATTTTGCAGAGGTAACTCGCCTTCTCACTCTGCAGGTTTAATTTTGGAGTAGAGGGAGAGCTCGGACTTGGAGCATGCAACGTGCAGAAAGAAAGTCGGGCTGATCCCCGGTTGGACTCCCCTGCTTTTGTTTTCTCTCTGGTCGGAGTCGGGGAGGAGATGCGCGCTCAGGATGGGACTGTGCCTCGGTACCGAAGTTACAGAGGAGGAGAAGAAGGCGAGGACACACAGTGCCAAGATAGACAGAGAACTTTACGAATCTGCCAAGCGGGAGATGAATGTGGTTAAAATACTCCTTCTAGGTGAGACTGTCAGCCTCATATGAAACCAGTTGTTCGGAATTTTTTCTCATATATTTCCTGTAAATTTTTATTTTTGACGCACAAATCCTACTTTTAAACAACTTTGACTTAATAGATGAAGCCCGATCACAGGTAGTAGATCACACGCAGTAAAACGAGTTTTAAAAGAGCCGCTTTAATCATCTCACAATCTCCCACAGGTGCAGCAGAGAGCGGCAAAAGCACTTTGGTGAAACAGATGAAAATCATCCACAGTAATGGCTTCACCAAGCAAGAGCTGTGCACTTTCAAGGTTGGAAACAGACACTCACGTTTACCCTGCCTGTGTGTCTATCAGTTAGCATATAGTGCTTACACTCACCTCTTATTGAGGGACAAAATTTCAGTAGATCAGCATCATATGTAGCTTTAGTGTCTAGTTTCCTTTCAGGTAGGAACTTGACTCCAGTAGGGGAAACAGCTGAGATTATGTTTCAGACACAGGAATGCATAAAAAAAAAAGATTAGATAAAAGATGGTAGGGACTGTGGAGAGTTGATGAACAGGAGATGAGATTGAAAATGAAAGCAAAGCTTGGTTTTCCTGTGGGGGTGCTGATATTTCTCATGATACCCAGGATCATACACAAGTTGGTATGCAGTGATTTGGCTCACATCTGCTCTTCCTTCTGTTTGTGTGAGAGCGACTGAAAGCCAAATTCCTCTGTTGTACTAGAGGTTGGGCTGGGGAGGGGAGAATGGAAACGGTTCAACACACACGAGTTTCACTCAGTTTTTTCTCCCATTAGTTTGTTTTTACTGAGGGCTTATCCTCTTTGACCTCTTCTCATTTTGTTTTCTCTGATTTTTTCCTTTACTTCTCTGTACATTTTGCCCATCTCACTCTTTTCCTTCTCCTTTCTGCTATGTTTAATGATAATGTGATGACAGGAAGGGTCTTTCAGTGTCGTCATCATGCTTCAGTTACCTGCTCCATCTCCCATCAATAACAGTCCCGTCACTGGAAAAGTCTGACACGTCAAGCCTCTTTTTAGACTGTGAAACAGACCATGAAGCTGAAAAGAACCTCTGAAGTTAGGAGGCTGGAGTTTTTGTTGGATCAGTGCTGACAATAATATTCATTTGAAATAAGTCAGCTGGATGTCTGGGTTGTGTGTGTGTGTGTGTTTGTGTGTGTGTAGAGAGAGAGAGAGAGAGAGAGAGATTTCTATGATTTGCAACATGTATGTGAAACACTTCTAAACCGTTTAAAACTTTGACTTCAGCTAATTGGCCAGGATCAGCTACCACACACTGATGCTATAGACTGTACATAAAAGATGGGCATAACTAGAGTGTTGTCACCCATTGGTTTATTCACTTTTGGCCACAGCTCTTTTGTTTTTTTGGAGTTAGAAGTGACCATATGTTAGCTATAAGAAAAATGTCTTTATACTAGGTTGTAAACTTGTTCTTTAAAGGAGACATATCATGCAAAGTCTATTTTTTTAGCCCTTAAATACATTTCGTTGTGTACTTTAAGTGTGTAGGAATGCAGGAAATTTAAATGCATTCTGTCCCGGTGCTGCGTAGATATCTTTATATTCTTTTTGGGTCATAATTTTCAGTCTGTTCAGTTTTCTCTATTCCCTGTTACGTTTTCTTTCCTCTTACATCACAGTATTTGCTGTGGAACTGCTAAACAAGGACATGACTTCTGGCTTACTGAGTTCATGAATCTGCCATTTTTTTCTTGCAGTAATTTTGTAGTCCAAGTTCAGTGATGCTGAAGTTGCAAATAGACAAGTCAAAATGTTCGGTTGTTGGGTCTATTAATTCCTTACATCAAACTACAAAAATGGCTGAACGGGGTGGAGTGGAAAGCTCTGTGACCTGGAGGGGTGGGGGGTGGCGTGAAATGTCTCATTCACATTTAAAGAGACCGCACCAAACCGAGCTGCGCTAAGATGTGCCTCAGAAAAGGTGTAAAAGAGGGGTCTGTGGAACTACAATAATGAGGAATTCAGACCAAAGCATTGCAGTTCTACTTTATATAGACCACAAGTGTATGATTTACATATAAAAAGAAGGATTTAAAATCATGATATGTCTCCTTTAATGCAGGAAAGTTGGATTCTTGCTTTTGTAATTGGCTTTAAGTGGCCACTAGGGTTGTGGTTTTAAGGTGGTTGTGGTTTTTAGGCTGTGGTTTTTAGGGCATATCATCCATCCATCCATCCATTCATCCATCCTCTGCCACTTATTCTTTTCAGGGTTGCACGTGGGTTGGAGCCTATCACACCATCAAGTACAATGAGGCTGCGAAGGAGGAAATATTAGCAGCTGCTGATGTGCGACCCGAATCAGAATTAGAATAAGAATCTGAAATTTCCCTCTGGGATCAATAAAGTAATTCTGACTCTGATTCTGACAACATCCCGAGTAGCAAATATTTTTCAGTTTTATGTGACAATATTGTGCAACTCCTGAAGAGTTACAAGGTTAAGTTACTTTATCTATTGTTAAAGTAAGGTGTTAAGCAATTATTTTATATTGAAAATGTCCAGGGAGAAAACTACCTAGGTTACTTTTGTGTTTACAGTTGATTTTTTTTTTTTTTGTGTGTGTAACTGGATATAATTTTGTGTCACTACTATTGCACCATGATGTTGCTGCTGCTGACATCTTGTCTCAACAGACTTTTCAAACTAGGCAGCGTGTCATCACTCACAGCAGTTCATTGGAAAAGCATGGATGCCCTTCATTTACTTATACTTATAAATGATGCTGCCTACAAGCATCAATAACACGTTCAGAATTTTTTTTTCCATATGTTTAGAAATATTGCAAGTTTTCTTGAAATAACGTATAATTTTGAGGCTATATCACCCAGTTTTTATAGACAATCCAAATGTTCTTGGACAAAAAAAAAAAAAAATTTCCTCCTTGTAGAGTTTTGCTCCAGTTTCAGTGATTGTGTGTGTTTAATCCCAGCTTTGTTCCTGGAGGTTTTGTCTTTAAGTAGAGGGTAATTCTAATTTACATCACTGCGCTGAATCCTCGCTGTAGTGGGCAGCATCATTGTTTATACTTGTGAGCTGGTGCGTCTGCATTGATCTGCCATCATGAGTGAAATTAAGTAGATAATGTTGGACATGGAGCTGAAAAATATTAGTGAACAGTTACTTTTACTGAACTGTAGGAAGGAGAGGAGAGGCCAGAAACTGACTGTGAGTCAGCAGAGGTACTGTCTGCTGTCAGGGATTTGAAAACAAGAAAAACAACACATGTTTACACAGGTAGAATTCTAGCAAGTTATTAGCATTGTACAAATACAGTTTGTTTAACATAGGTATTATCATCAAGCTAATCCATATAAGTTTTTGTAGAACAAAAATACAGAATGCAATAATTCTCCATTTTTATTGACAAGTTAAT
This sequence comes from Pterophyllum scalare, assembly GCA_024447675.2. Lineage (NCBI taxonomy): Eukaryota > Metazoa > Chordata > Actinopteri > Cichliformes > Cichlidae > Pterophyllum > Pterophyllum scalare. The sequence goes on from JAMQGT020011828.1 coordinate 52,658, forward strand.
AAAAATGGAGAATTATTTGGTAATTGGGAAAATAACTATAAAGATAGATAAAAAATTATTCATTTATGCCACATTTTATAAATTAATTCATTGATGTATTTTTGCTTGTTTGTTTTTTAATATTTTTAATGCATTCAGCTGCATATTCAGTTACTGAGTCATTAATTTTTTTTGGGTGATTGCGGTCTTCCATAGATTATCTTTCTAAAATTTTATACCAAAATTAATGAGCGGTATTTAACTTTCCTTGAAAGCACACATACATGCATCAACACATCAACTGACAACGACGGTATCAGTTGGGTTTGGTTTTATTCTCAAGTGACGCCCTTATTTTTAAGTGAAAAAACCCACAAACCCGCCCTTCCTTTCCCTTCCCCTATCATCCCAGCCTCCCACAGCAAACAGAAACACGCCCTCTTCACACACACGCACACAAACATGCACATATTAGCTCATCCCTCTTTCACCTGTTGTTTTGTATGTGTTTCTGTTTATCTTTGGACACATTGCTCACTATCTGGAATAATATACCACCACTAGTGCAGTGGTAAACACCTCAACCCTGTCTTGACCTGAACAGGTTATCCGTGCTCCACTCTGTTGGTTTTCTGAAATATCCCCTGAAGCAACAGGCAGAAAAAACTAAAATAAAATCCTACATTTCTCTGCGTGGCTCTTAGTGTCCGGTTTGGATTGTGTTAGGACCATGACAGGACAGCCTGTTTAGGAGTAATAAGTGGAGGGAAGGTTGGAAATGGGCTCCTCTTTTGTTTTATCCCTCTTTTATTTGCAGCCTGAGGCCGTGGTCTTGTTTTTTACTTTGGCTGATGGGTGAAATATTTCCTTTTGTTCTCTTCCAACACACACAGCTCTGTATTACTGTGTGTGTGTGTGTGTGTATTGCTGGTGTAGTAGGTTTTTATCAGCTGAATATTTTTGAGCCTGTAATCTCTTATATTGATTCAGGTGTTTCTATGAGAATCTTTGTCAAGGACAAGTTGCTGGGAAAATGCAATGAATCTTGGAGGTTTCTCACCAAACAAATGACTGCAAAGCCTGCAAACAGACACCCGCTACACTGTTCCACTTAGTTACATATTGTTAGAAGAACAGTTTGTAGTTAATGATTATATATCAAAACAAGTTAAACCACATTCTTTGCTGTGGTTTGCTCCGACACGAGACATGTAATAATGGCTGTTAATTTTCTGTGCTCAGTGAGCTGATCCAAACAGTGAGCTGGACCAGAACAATAGTTCAGTGTAACTGGGTGGATTTAGTAATTATACTGTTGTAGTGGGACTCATAATGTCTCTGCTGACGCATAGTGCAACACAACGTTTCCGCAGTACTTTAAACTGGGGAATCCAGTTGGAAACAAAAGTTAAAAAGGTGAAATGGACTGTCTGGATTTCTATCTGCTGGACTTCCTTTCAGAATGTCACACGCAGTGGTGAAAACAGGGTGTCACTTTACTCCTTATTCTTTCAGTGAGCTGACATAGATTATGGGTTCAGATTACCATGCAATGGCTCCTGCAGGCTGCAGATTCTCTGTGTCCTGTACTGGTTGGTCAAATGCTCTGAAGTGTTTGTCACTTAAGACAACACCTACAAAGATGTCTGCACACAAAGCACAGACATCTACCAAGGTGTGGGAATGCTAAATTAAGAAGGGGGTGTTGGTGGTGCATTTCTGTATATCAGCATTATAAAAGACGTGCCACTCAAAGAATCCTGAATTAAACTCTGCAGACTTCTGCAACAGCAAACAGAAGTTAAACGTTCAGGGGCAGAGTTAGAAAATATTAAGTTGTTAATGTTCTTTTTTAAATGTTAGATTTGACTTGTGATTTTTTTATATCCATTCTTTACCTGTCCCACTGACCACTGAAGTTAAAGTTAATTTAGATAATGCCTGAAAATAAGTGACCAGAAGCATTAAAAGATTGCTGCAGATTGCCAAAATGCTTTTAGAGGACTTTGCTGCATATATCGCCAGGCCAAAAAATAAAGCCACTACCAGAATTTAACCAAGCAAATGGGTACGAGCCTTCCATTGGATAATTACTGCAGTCATTAATGTGTTTAAGTTAGGAATAGTCTATTTAACGCAAATTGATGCAGTGAGTAGCTTTTCATTTCTTAAGCAACCATATATTCCGTGACATACCTTGTGGTTGTGAAAAAGAGGTTCCTCTGTTTCAGAAAGGTCAAATCATTGGCCTGCATCAAGCAAAGAAAACAACTAAGGAGAAAATACTTAAACCAGGTTAAGAACTAGAATTGTCCAAAGCATTATTAAACCTGGAAGGATAGTGATTAATGATCATCTTTGAGGAATTAATGTGGTCATGTGCTGCTATGTTTGATAGTGAAAGTAAGAGCATTTCCACGCATAATGCAATGAGAACTTAAGGGACTGAACAGCTGTGCAGCTTTAAGAAAAGCAGTTATCAGCGAAGTTAATCTGGGGGGAAAAGGCTTCAGTTTGCCAAGGAGCATAAAGATTGGACATTGAGAAACTTTGACATGCTGGAGAAGACTTTGTACAGTGGTCTGACTCTCCCATCGTCAGTACAAGATCTTGGTGAAAATTTAATACAACTTTGGATGGAACTAAATGTTGTAACATTGCATAAGCTCATCAGCATGATGCAACAGTCAAAGCTAAAGGAGGTCCAATGATAGATGAGAGTGCGTGACTCCTTTTTTTTCTTCTTTCTTTTGGCCTGTGTCAGTGTGCATTGCATGGTGACTTTATTGCAGGGATGGCCCCTACATGGACTAATGTCGGATTATTAGTCCCTCTCGCTAAAGAGTCCAGCAGGTTTCAGCAAAACTATAAGAAGACGTCTTGTTCGGACAGTCAAACAGAGTTTGTTTAACAGCACATCATTTGCTGGAATACCAGCCCGATAATCTGGATTTCACATTAAATTTTCAGCAAGGTAAGCTTTGCCTACCTACCTGATAGTCTAATAGTCTGACACGAAATGTCTAAGCAGCATTGCACTCCTCCATCCTGCCCCTCCTCTTCTCCTTTGTGAGTGCTAAACTAGAATAAGCTGAGTCAGAGGGAGAGGAACTCGGAAAGAATTGATAAAGGCAACAAAGGTGGAGGCAGGGAAGGAAGGAAACAGAATTGAATCAGTGACTTGAGACGAGCAGTATAGATGGATGAACACTGATGCCGCCACAGGAAATGCTGCCTTTGTCCTTGTAAAACTTTATTTATTTCATCACTTTAATTCAACGTGAAATGTTAAGTAACTCTCGTGCTGTTTTATATACGCTTGAAATACACTCGTTGGTGGTTTATGTGAGCATTCACCTTTCTCACTAAACTGCATGTATTTGTATTCCTGAATTCTTAAAATATGTTGAATATGTTGCTTTTTTTTTTTGGCTCTTTAAACATTTTCTTTAAACTAATATCTTCAATATTTGGAATCCTGTGTTATTTACATCCATATTTACATGCTAGCAGCCCTGTTTCTCTGCAGCCTCTTACAGTTCAACTATAGAGGGGGGTCAATTTAGCATAAAAATGTGAATTGCTCAGCACACATAGTTGTGTGTGTGGGAACAGGCCAAGTGATGAACATCCTCAGTGCTCAGATAAAAACTGTGCAGCTTTTCCCTTTCACTTGCTGTACTTGTTTGGAAGACTTTGTCATAAGTTCAGCCTTTCCAAAGTAAGTGTCATTCAGTGCAGATTGTGTTTGGTTTGTTAGGGTGATGCAGAGAGAAGAGAGAGAGTCTAGGTGCTCCTATCTCAGGAGCCTCTTTATAGATGAGTGAATAACATTCACACGGAGGTTATTTTTTGTTTGAAATAAGAAGTATTTCAAACACAAAGCTGAATAAGCATTTTTAAATTTAAAAGTGTGAACCTCACAAAAACACAAATGTATTTCGCATGTCTTTATGATCACATGTGTTGTGTAACTGGTTTTTATTGCTAAAGCTTCTACACACCCACAGTCCACCCACACAGGTGCTTTCACTTATGTTACCTGATTAAACCTGATCCCTGCGTGTGAGGTCACCTGTGAGGGTGAAAACATGTCATCAGTGAACACATGAAATCTGTTGTTGGTGTTTTTAAATCTGTAAAGAAAACACAATTTAAAAACATCCAAAAAGAGGCTAATTGGTGCTGGTAGATTTTATTGCTTGTGGAACAGAGGTATTAAACTTTAATAGTTATATTGAATATGAAACGTCTCCTGTCTTCTGGAAGATTTTTAGCCAGTGACCTTTTACCCAGTGACTTGGGTAAAAGTTCACTGGGTATTGGGTAAATTAAAATTTTTATTTATTTATTTTTTAAAGCTCAGGTCACTGGGCAAAAATACACTGAACTGGGCTAAAAAAAATCATCAACTAAGTATAACCAATTTGGCTGAAAACAGTTTAAACCAATCATCTTCAACTCATTGTCATTGTGCACACAACGAAATGATCGTTCCAGATCACTCATCCAGAGACGAGTATCTGCGGTCATGCAGCCAGAGACCGGCAGTGTGGTTTAAGTGTCTTGCCAAGGACACAATGCAGTGCAGGGACAGGGGCTCGAACTGGCAACCCTCCAGCTGCAAGGCGAGCACCTACCCACTGCGCCACTGCCACTAAGCATTATCATGTTATGACTTCGGCTTCATTTAATGCCTTGATGAAGGCCACGATTTTGAAATGTCAGCATGTGTCATAAATGAATTGTGAAATTGATATTTTTCAACTATTTCCCTGAAATTTTGTCTTAGTACTGCCTATTACCTTTGGATGTCAGATGAACCCTCTGCATTGTATCTATCTCAGTATGGAACAGACAGAAAGTCTTGGTTGCAACTTTGTGTATGTTGCAAAATGCATAAAGTGGGAGTTACTGAGGATGATCTCCAGCTTTTTGAAAGTCATAATGGATATACCTGTGAAAAATGCCACCTATTTGAAAATGCCAGTAAGGACTCTTGTCTAGAGGATGACATACAGTGCTGTTTAAACTGCAGGGTGGGAAGAAAACAAACACTTTTGCCTAGTAACAGGTGGTTGCCAGGGGGTCACTGACCAGTTTCTAGGCTTGTGTAACTGAGGCCTTATTCACTTGAGCCTACACTATCACCATGATTGTCGTATGTTCAAAATAGCAGATTAATTCATTTTGATGTGGTCACATGCCTGTAAAACCTAAATAACTTAAAGTGCACATGTATCCAAATGTAGGGCACACATACATTTATGTGGACATACTAATTGTACACTGTTCTGCCCCGTGCATGTCTCTCTTGAATTTCCACTGCCAGTGACATTGCCAAGTGTGGTAATTATGGCAAGTTGTCATGATATTGTTATCATATTTATATAAATTTCTTTCTTCTTTTTTTTTTTTAGCTTTGGGCAGCCTAAGCTAAAACAGGATGTTGCATATAGTGCCATCCAGATTTGAAATCAGACATGATTATTAAAGATTATTAATATATTGCCAAAAGTATTCGCTCATCTGTCTTCACACACATATGAACTCGAGTGACATCTCATTCCTAATACATAGGGTTTATTATGATGTTGGCCCACAATTTGCAGCTATAACAGCTTCAAGCTCTTCTGGGAAGGCTTTTCACAAGGTTTAGGGGTGGGTTTATTAGTATTTTTGACATTCTTCAAAAAGAGCATTTCTGAGAGCAGACACTGATGTTGGACGAGAAGGCCTGGCTCAGTCTCCACTTTAATTTGTCACAGGCCGGCTCATGGTCCATAACAAAAAATGAGGGGAGGCAAAGGTATAGGCCAGTCAAAGTAGCTTTATTGTAAAATATACTCAAAACCCAAACAAAGATAACAAATATGAGATGTGGATACTGTATATCAGTATGTTTAGTGTGTGCAGTGTATGAGAAAGTGGACATGTATGTCCAAACTAAAACAAAAGACAAACCGAGTTTACCTGGAGGAGCAGACAGGGAGAATGGTTAGTAGAACCCTGCTTAAATTACTGAGCCCAGGTGGCTCCAATTACTCAAGGCCCGCCTCTGCCTGCAGGAGGAACCGTGACAATTTCACCCCAAAGGTGTTCTATCAGGTTGAGGTCATGGCTCTGTGCAGGCCAGTCAAGTTCTTCCACACCAAACTCCCTCATCCATGTCTTTATCGACCTTGCTTTGTGCACTGGTGTGCAGTCATGTTGGAACAGGAAGGGGCCATCCCCTAACTGTTCACAAAATTGGGAGCATGAAATTGTCCAATCACCAAATCCTGGGAATCACCAAACCCAGACTCATCTTTCAGATTGCCAGATTGAGAAGCGTGATTTGTCACTCCAGAGAACATGTCTCCACTGCTTTAGAGTCCAGTGGCTTTACACCACTGCATCCAACGCTTTGCATTGTGTTTGGTGATGTAAGGCTTGGATGCAGCTGCTTGGCCATGGAAACCCATTCCATGAACCTCTCTACATGCTGTTCATGAGCTAATCTGAAGGCCACATGAAGTTTGGAGGTCTGTAGCGATTAACCAATAACAGTTGACTGTGGAATATTTAGGAGTGAGGAAATTTCATGACTGGACTTGTTAGACAGGTGACATCCTATCTCTGAGCTCCTGAGAGCGACCCATTCTTTCACAAATGTTTGTTGAAGCAGTCTGCATGCCTAGGTGCTTTGTTTATACATCTGTGGCATTGGAAGTGATTTGAACACCTGAATTCAATGATCTGGGTGGGTGAGTGAATACTTCTGGAAATATAGTGCATTTCATTTTACTCCTGGCAAGAAGTATAAATACATTTGCTATTCTTTTAGCAGTTGTTTTTAATTGAAATAGCTTCTTCATAAAACATTTCCTTCTAAATAATGTAAGTTGTGTAATTTAAATCAGTTGCCACTCTGTCTTCCCTGTCATCTCTGACATGCTTGCATATTTACAGCCAACAGCTGTCGATCAGTACGACGTTGGGAAACTTGCCTGAATGGGTGTTCGTGCACAGCGTGCACATAAATGCCTGTTTATTAAAACACTGCTTCACAGAACCACCACTGGTAGAAAAATACAACAAACTTGGCTTTGGTTTTCATTTTCTGCCTGAAACAAAATGAAGCCACTTTCCTTCTGATTGGCTTTCCCTCATAAGGTTTAAACACAAGGGACTGCTGTGCTCAAAGCCAGACAGGTTTGTGCCTGAAACGACCATATTAGGAATAAGGACTCTCAGTGACATCATGCCGACCGAAGAGTAGAAAAAAACTATCTGAAACTCCTTTGGCTCACAGGGACTATTTGCACACACGGTGACCACTTTAATAGAAGTTTTGTCCATGTTTAATGTGAGCATCGGCCATTATAACAGTTTATGTAAAAATGTTAATAAGGTCAAGCAGTTTCTTAGTTTTCCTCCATTTTCAATAAGTGACCTAACTTAACCTGAGCAGCTTCAGGCACATTTTAATTAAATTTTTCCCATTATTTGTTGCGCATCTCAAATTTCAAAAGTGCCATCACCGCTTTACCAGAAGCTTTCTGATTTTTTTTTTTTAGTGACTTTCACTGTAATAAAACAAGAAAATTGCATTGTAAACATATTTGGTCTTTGACTGAATTCAGCAACAAATTTATTGTGATGACAAGTTGTGCGACTTTTATTGTGTGTCAGAGGGAGGGGAAAAAACAAAACAATAACAAGCTTATGGGTGACACAAATCAGTACAGCGATGTCTGCCAACTCTTCTGGTGAGGTCAAGCCCTGTCACACCTTACACATACTTATCTCACCTCATACACACACACACACACACACACAAAGGGGAGGTGACCAGACTGTGATAGAATCATGATGGAATGTGAAGCTTATCTCTAGTTGGCAGCAGAGTGACAGAGACAAAAACTCCACACACACACACATACACACACAAAAGCCTTTGCAGGAGTCACTCTCCTCGTTGGTTCAAATCTCCAGGTGTCCAAGCATGAAAACAGAGTTTTGAAATTTGTTTAATTTATGTGATTTAAGACTGTGTTTTCACTCTGAATCGCCGCAGTTGTAGTGTTATGGATATAAATAATCACACCTTTTCTGTTATTGGACAGTAGATTCGGCAAGCTTTCATGTTTTCAACATCGTCAGTAGTGTAAATTTATTTGTATAACACTTTTTAAAACACAAAATGCTTCACATTTATAAAATTGATGTGTCAAAAATAAGAAATATGTAAAAAAAAAAAATCACATATCCCAACATATGGTACGTGGTACAGAGACACACTTGCGCACGCACACAAGTATGCATTAGTGTTCACATACATGACAAGTTTATAGAAATGTATTGGTGAGGACTTTACTCAAATTAATAATAGCTTTATATATTTGTATAGCACTTTTTAAACACAGAAAGTACTTCACAATTTGGATATGCACACTAGAAGCACCAACCTCCACCAAGAGAGCTCACTGGGCAGTATTTACTCATTTTGTTTCTTTGTTCTTTTTAAATGTATTTTAAGAAGTTTGTAGTGCAACTAAAGCAAGTTAAAAGTTCAAGCTTTTGTTATTTGTCTGGTTGAAACCCATTTTAATTAAAAAAAAAATAGTAATGCAACATTTCTCATTCCAACAAAATAAAATAGTTGCTCAGCAGGACACAACAGAAACAAGTTTAAGATGTGCCCAGGAGCACAGATTAGTACAAGATCAAAGAAGCTCCAAACAGTGTGATTTTTTTTTTTCTTCATAGGTTTAACCTATCACTCAGATACTGTCTTTTGTCCTGTTGCTGAACTTGACCTCTGCTCTTCGCTCTGTGGCAGCCTGCTGTGCTGGATAACCTCCTGACCTCCATGAAGTTTGTCCTCCATGGAATGGGCACCCTCCGCATCAACCTGGCTAACAGCAGGAACAAGGTACTCATGTCAGACTTTTCTAACCTTTAGTTTCTGTCTTTTATTTTTGCCATTCTAATCCTGCTCCTCTCAGGTTCAAATTTATTTTTGTTTTCCTTGTGTCTTTGCACATCACTCAGATCACCACTAGAGGGTAGCATCTCAGCACTTTAGCCACACAAACGCACAGCAATAGTTTTCATTGAAGGAGAGCACAAAGTTAGGCGATGGGTGGGTGGGTGGTTTGCTTGTGAGGTCTAATTTCATTTGAATTTCACTCTTAAAGTTATCAGATCTTATGTGTTATCCACCTACACAACACATCCTGCTTGAGATGATGACCAAAGTATTTCCTCTATTAGATGTCCCCAGAATGTGTATGCGTGTGTCTTTCCATGTTTTTTTTGGTGTGTGTCTGCATCTCTAATGATTAAGTAATCTTCAGACTGGAGACAGAGTCATAAACCTTTCTGTCATTTAGACTTCCTTCATCCTATTTTCCATCTGCCCCTTGCTCCTCCCTGATCATTAATCCACATTTCTGTCTCCATGTTGTCTTCTCGCAGGTTCACGCCCATTCTGTGCTGTCGTGTGGACGTTGTTTTGACGAAGACCAGGTGCTGTTTCCTTTCCTGAGCCATGCCCTGTCCTGCCTGTGGGGCGACCAGGGAGTGAGGGCGGCAGCCGCCCGGGGATACGAGTACGAGCTCAATGACTCTGCACTGTAGTGAGTACTCTTCAAGAACATACTCACGCTGTGCTGAAGAGATGCAGGGGACTAATTAGCTGGACTTAGCAGCTGATGCTCAGCCATCTGCTTACTGTTGCTGGGAGTTAACGTCTGGAGAGGGGAATGTAAAGAGAGCAGGAAGATAGACCACAGTTTGTAACCACATGTACCACCACAGCTGTTATAAATCTTAATTTAATAGCCATGAGATGCATACATTTGGTTTTTGGATACGTGTATGTATGAGAAAAGGCATTTTTAAACATTTCAGAAAAGGGGGAAAAATTGTAATTAGAAAGAAAAGTGAGGACACAATAGTGAAAATAAAGAAGTAAGCATGACGATGAAGGCTGAAAATAAGAAAGCAGAGTGTGTGAAGCAGAAGTAAGAGAGAGCGTAGACCCGCCAGGAGGCCGTCTGGTCTCATCCTCTGCCCCAGTGAGAGGCCTCGCTTTTGGGGTTATCTACACCGACAGGATCCTCGGTTCCCACTGAGATCCACCATTCATCACCATCTCGCAAACACACACACGCACACAATGGGCTTCTATACTACTTGTGAGGACATTTAGAGTGCTTTTTTTTTTTTTTTTTTAATCTGTGATCTTATTGTTATTGAAAACAGAGATTTGTTGTCAGTAATCTTGTGGATGTATTCACCAAGTTTGCTGCTTAAAAACTTGGAACGCAGAGTCTTGAAAATTAGGTCAAACTAGAGGTGTTATGTGTTAAGTGTGTATTGTCATCTTGATTGTGTATTTAGAAATGAAACATGGATAATAACTGTTGTTTTAGTACAGTTATGGTTACTTGAGTACAGAGGTGGTGAGAGTGTGTGTTGAGATTAATAGAAGAAGCTACTTTCAGCTGCTCCCTTATTCAGCAGGTAGCTCTGCAAGTTTGATTTGGTAGATTTTTACGGCGGATGCACCTGGCGCATCCCCCAAAGTGATCTGTGTCTCCTTCTGCAATCAAACTGGGGAGCTTGTTGCTTGTTAGACAAATGTTGAGATTAATTACCTGGCTAAAAAAAGACTACACACAATTAACATTATAAATTCATTTTACTGATGGCATTATTATTACAGCAGCTATCTGGTGACTATAGTATGGCTTAAGAAAGTGGAGAGCTGACCTCAGATATAATTACTGACCACTTCCTTCCTCGGACAACAAATGAATGGGTCATTGATGTGACGTGTATACTTTTGTGTTTGAGTGCATCATTTCTGTTTAAAATTATTTATTCAGTTCTTCCACAACCAATCCTCCTTTTTGAAACATTGAATGACCAAGATTTGCAAAATAGATGAAATTATTTATTCACTATTATGAAATACAAGTGGCAAAGACAGTGTTCTCAGCAGCAAAGTATTTACAGAGGTTTAGATTTCAATAGGACTGGAAGTCTTTTTGCAACTACAGCTATCACCTTCTGGTGGCCTTCAGATTGACTGCAGTTTTTATGCACTTCTGCATTAGCTTAATTTTTCTGACTCGGAAGCTTTGTCCTGACTTCTGCAACTTTAACCCCCCCCCCAAAAAAAAACAAACAAACAAAAAAAAAACAGGCTTTTACTTGGACACCTGTAGTAACTTCTGTGTTTGGTAGCAAGAGCATACATATAACCTTTAAATGAAATAAAGATTTTTATAACTTTCCCAGTTATTTTTCTACATTGTTTGCACCACCAGATATGCAAAGTGTACCACCCCGACAAGATACAAAATTGTTTTAGATATCTCCACAGCTTTAAAACTATTGGCATTTATAGATTTTGGTTATTTTAACGATTTTAAAAAATCATACCAGAATATTTTATCTTATAAATTTATTATCATAATTTTCAATCATTTTCTTAGTCTGTTCATTAAAATTAAAGCCTGACATTTTTGGGCTTTAGAAACCAACATAATAAAATAATATATATTATTTAAATGCACTGAAAAAAATATTCAAACTAAAAATAAACTCTTATGCATCATGAATTGAATAAATAATTTTAAACAGAAATGATGCATTGAGGGTAGAGCCAGAATTATTACGACCATTTTCAGTGAAGTTGTGATCTTGTTTTCAAAGCGACTTTGGTGTCAAGACTGCGATAAAACAGCAATGAGAAGGAATTCGTCTGCAACTGAATGGGTTCAACTTGACAATTACATGTAATCTATCAACTAACTGTGATAAATAGGCAAAAATGGTAAATCTGTTGTTGCCATCTACATACAGGGAAATTCACATTAACTACTTACATTCAGATTTCATCCGGAACCTCATTGATTTGAAACAGAAATTCCTCCACAAATAGTGACATTGTTGCTGCAGGACAGCAATTTAACTGCAAAATGACATAGGTGCCCAGCAAGCTTACTTTTATATATGAATATAAACAGACTACAATCAGTTGAGTTAAGTCCTGTCTTGCAAAGAGTCTTAGTCAAGTTACACTAACTCAGATTGATTGTGATGTGCTGGGAGTCTGTCTGTTTATAAATTAGATGGCAGCTATTTGAAAACCTTTGCCAACCTGTCTGAGAGTGGTTGCAGTCAGGCTGCAATTCTTTGGAGACAGGTCGCCTCCTGTCAAAGACCAGACTGAAAATTGTTTCCCAGAGGTTGAACATGTTGCAGTCAGTTGCTGAAAGCAGTCATGGGACTATCACCAGTTCTTTGCCTAGTCACAAGGATGTTGCCATCCTATTTTTACTCTAGTGTGACTGAACCATGTTTTTGCTCCTAAGTGACCAAAAATAGTCTATTTGAAGAATTGGAAGTGTTTGTTTTGGAAAATGACTACTAAAAATGATTACTAAAACTCAAAATGGTCCTCACAATGACAGAAGTACCAAACAGACTCTCACATGTTGTTTCCTCTGTCTATATATATATATATATATATATATATATATATATATATATATATATATATATATTTTTTAAGCAGTAGGATCTGTGTTGCTGTCCAAGAAATTAATTCAGGATGACGGGTAGAGAATGTCACAGTCAGTTCACATAGGTGGAGATGCCTGTGTGTGTGTTTGTGTGTGTGTGTGTGTGTGTTTGTGTGTGTGTGTGTGTGTGTGTGCGCGCACGCTGTCAGTAAAATATGATCTTTTTACACACACACACACACACACGATACAGTTGATTATACTAGCTGTGCTAATAGCTAATCTGTGTTTAGAAGCTTTGCCTCAGTGTGTTATTATGGTAAACCATGGTGTGAATATTCATCGTGATGAATCGCTGCGGCCCCTGGGGCTCTAGCCTTATCACTGCGCGCCCAACACACACAGCACACACAGTGTATTAACCTCCGCTCCTGTAAATGATACCTGATTTCTCTTTTGATCTCAAGTTTGTTTTCAAGTTATTAATTTTCCTGACGCTCTCTTTCTTCTTCCCCTTGATTTTCTCTCTCTTTAACCTTTTTTGCACCCTTCCTTCTCTCTCTGTCTTCCTCTTCTTCCTCATCCTTTCCTAGTTTCTTTGAGAACATGAGCCGCATCACGTCTCCTGACTACGTGCCCACAGAGACAGACGTCCTGCGAGTACGACTAAGGACGACAGGCGTGATAGAAACCCAGTTCAAAGTCAACCACCTTATTTTCAGGTAGACACTTTGCTTTTTATTAAGGTGTCAGTCTGCAGGATGATTGTGCTTACAAGCACTGAGTCACTCAGAGCTGCTGCCATTAGGTCTGCTCTTGACTTCTGCAGGAACGCCTGGTGTACCAACTTACTTCACTTCTTTAGCTTTGACTCTCTATCTCAGTCTACAGCCATGTGATAGTCCCGAGATATGAGATGGAGATGGGTGGCTTCATTCAATATGTCAATATAGTACCTATCAGTTGGCATTACATTCATCTACTAAACGCACACACGCCTCCAGAAGCCTTAGTGGCTCAGTCTTATCAGTGGAGCAGCAGAGGACAGGTATCTGAGCTCAGGGGACTGCTGTCAGATGACCATATTCATCTCTGATCAATGGGCCATTGTCACATAATATCACCTTCTTTATCATCTTCCTGTGGCTGAACTCATTTCCTGAAACAACCGATGGTCTTAACAGGGTGATAGGTACTAATGAACTTGATTTCTCTGCAGTGTGACTAATGCAGAAAAAAATAATAAAGAAAAACCATCATTAAAAGACAAAATATACTGAGGTTTAATAGTGTAGTATTGTTTTGTTTTTTAATACCAGTGGATTTTAAGGTACATTTTGAATGCCTTATTTAAAAGGTGGCTTATTTAATTAGTGATACTGGTGACAACATTATCTAACTGTGTATTAAAAAATAGTCTTTATTTTTAAATATCTAATACCATATTTTTATATCCAATACCATATTTAAACTTTTTATTGTGAGCGGGGTGGTTAGCACGGTTACCTCACAGCAAGAAGGTCCTGGGTTTGAATCCACCATTTGGTTGGGACATTTCTGTAACGAGTTTGCATGTTGTGTGTGTTTGCTTAGGTTTTCACTGAGTGCTCTGGTTTCCTCCGACAGTCCAAAGACATAGTTAGTGGGGTTAGGTTAATTGGTGATTCTAAATTTCCCATAGGTGTGAATGTGAGTTTGAATGATTCTGTCTCTCTGTGTTGGCCCTGCAACAGGCTGGCGACCTGTCCAGGATGTACCTATCACCCTATGGCAGGTGGGTTAGGCTCCAGCCTCCCCACAAAGCTGAAAAGGATAAGCCGAAGAAGATGGAGGGATGGATGGAATTTGCAGTGGTAGTGCAGGAGTCGTTGGGTTTGCTCCTGATGAGCTATGGATAAAGGATGGCTGAGGTTGACTTGAATAATGAGGGGGCTCTTTTGTGTTGTGACCGTAAGTGTTGTGGCTCACTTTTAAATGTGAAGATGAAGGAAGTAACTTTGTGTGCTGCTTTGCCACACTTCTTGTGGTCATCATGTTTGGGTGTGACTCCTCATTTGTGATTTGTCACTTGTTTGCTTTGCTGAATTTTGTGGTCATAGAAACCTGTAGACAAATTGGACCACTTGTGTGACAACCAATCACTTGTGGCTGGTTGGTTGGCATTATTTTTTACTATTACTATTTTTTCATAGTGATTGTGTTTAAATAATCCTTTCGGTTTGTGGCTGTTCTCCTGGAGGAACCTTTTTTGGTAGGGGTGGGGGGGTCCAAGCACTGTCCAAGCAGAGGCAGTGCAAATGTCTTCGGGTGTTGCCTTAATTCCTAATTATTTACACCTGACAAGGTATGGTTAAAGGCATACCTAAGGGATGCCATTTCCTTGCTAATCCTTGTTGTGCACTCCCAGCTGTTGTTTTTAGCTTAGATTATTAAAACATTTAAAAGAAAACTCATGTTTCTAAAACACTGGTGTTCGTCTCTGCTTTATGTTGCAGCTGTATGGGTCGTAACAATGACATATTACCAAAGACCAAAAAACAGACTACAGCTGTCTTAAGTAAATGTACTTGTATTTGGGTATTTTAAGTATCATAAATGACTTGCATGCTTCATTCAAGTGGACTAAGCACAATTACTTCAGTTTAAATGGAAGTTTTGGAAAAAGTTTAGGTTAGTTTCAGTTAAATTCAAAGCATCAAGTACTTTATTTTTCATTGGAAGTGCTGCAAGCAGTTTAAGATTGAGGTGAACTGTAAGTGATTGAGCTGAAGTGTCACTTTAAGTGCTTTTACTGGAAAAAGATTTCAGTTTAATTGTTGACTGAAGTCTAAACACCTGAATCAGTAAACCGTGTTTAAACTGCTGTAGGGTTGGGAGTGAGGTAAGTTATGTAAGGTAGAATGAAATATGGCATAAAATAATAATAAAAAAAGTAAATTGAATAAGTATCTCAGCAGAGAACACAAGAAAGCAGAGAATTCGCTGTGAGCCTAACAGTTGTGTTGATCTTTTTGACAGTTTTTATTACCTGCTGTTAAAATGAAATGTTCAGCTTCTTTTTGTTTTTTTGTTTTTTTTTAAAGTACTTTGTGCTAACATATAAATAACTCACTGAAAATTTGTATTAAATTTAATACAGGGTGGGCCATTTATATGGATACACCTTAATAAAATGGGAATGGTTGGTGATATTAACTTCCTGTTTGTGGCACATTAGTATATGGGAGGGGCGAAACTTTTCAAGATGGGTGGTGACCATGGTGGCCATTTTGAAGTCGGCCATTTAGGATCCAACTTTTGTTTTTTCAATGGGAAGAGGGTCATGTGACACATCAAACTTATTGGGAATTTCACAAGAAAAACAATGATGTGCTTGGTTTTAATGTAACTATATTCTTTCGTGAGTTATTTACAAGTTTTTGACCACTTATAAAATGTGTTCAAAGTGCTGCCCATTGTGTTGGATTGTCAGTGCAACCCTCTTCTCCCATTCTTCACACACTGATAGCAACACTGCAGGAGAAATGCTAGCACAGGCTTCCAGTATCCATAGTTTCAGGTGCTGCACATCTCGTATCTTCACAGCATAGACAATTGCCTTCAGATGACCCCAAAGATAAAAGTCCAAGCAGGTCAGATCAGGAGACCTTGGGGGTCATTCAACTGGCCCACAACGACCAATCCACTTTCCAGGAAACTGTTCCTCTAGGAATGCTCGGACCTGACACCCATAATGTGGTGGTGCACCATCTTGCTGGAAAAACTCAGAGAACGTGCCAGCTTCAGTGCATAAAGAGGGAAACACATCATCATGTAGCAATTTCGCATATCCAGTGGCCTTGAGGTTTCCATTGATGAAGAATGGCCCCACTATCTTTGTACCCCATATACCACACCATACCATCAGTTTTTTTGTTCCAACAGTCTTGGAGGGATCTATCCAATGTGGGTTAGTGTCAGACCAATAGCGGTGGTTTTGTTTGTTAACTTCATCATTCACATCATTCACATAAAAAAACAAAATCTTCTGTGTAAACTGAGGGTCCTGTTCCAATTTTTGTTTTGCCCATTCTGCAAATTCAGTGCGCCAATCTGGGTCATCCTCATTGAGATGCCGCAGCAGCTGGAGTTTGTAAGGGTGCCATTTGTGAGTAGCTAATATCCACCAAAGGGATGTTCGACTGATGCCACTCTCCAGTGACATGCGGCGAGTGCTACGCTGTGGTCTCTTGCTGAATGAAGCTAGGACAGCCACTGATGTTTCTTCATTAGTGACAGTTTTCATGCGTCCACATTTTGGCAAATCCAACACTAAACCAGTTTCACGAAACTTGGCAAGCAGTTTGCTAACTGAAGCATGGGAGATGGGTGGTCTTGTAGGATGTCTTGCATTGAAATCTGCTGCAATGACCCGGTTACTGCATTCACCAGACATCAACACAATTTCTATCTGCTCCTCACGTCCTCTGCGACATGTCAATGGCTGTAAACAAAGAGAAACTTGTAAATAACTCATGAAAGAATAAAGTTATGTTAAAACCAAGCACACCATTGTTTTTCTAGTGAAATTCCCAATAAGTTTGATGTGTCACATGACCCTCTTCCCATTGAAAAAAACAAAAGTTGGATCTTAAATGGCCGACTTCAAAATGGCCATCATGGTCACCACCCATCTTGAAAAGTTTCCCCCCTCCCATATACTAATGTGCCACAAACAGGAAGTTAATATCACCAACCATTCCCATTTTATTAAGGTGTATCCATATAAATGGCCCACCCTGTACAAATCGACTGCAGATGGGTAAAATGCAACATGATTCTGCGTATGTCACATGTGATATTTCAGTCTGTATACTGAACTGTAGTGCTCGTGTAGCTAAAAATCATGTAAAACCCAAACCAGCAAGCGAATGGTAAATGGACATTGTCAGCATGGATTGTTAAACAAATCACATGTTGCCCAGGCTGTTATGGCCCTAGCAAGGCTATCGCAGTAGTTTCTTATGTAAAATATACAAAGACATTTTCTTGTAGAAATGGATGAAACGTAATCGTAACTTGATGAAAAAATGGCAGAATTTGGACGAAATGATTTACTCCAGAGCACCAAGTTTTTATTGAACTTTAGGAACTGGCCTCTACAGACCATAAAATGTAATTGTTGGTTTTACGTTTCCATTTACCGGTGTGGTTTTTATGGCATGAGCAACACAGCTCACATTTTTCTTTGTGTGTGTGTGTGTGTGTGTGTCAGTCAGCATATTCAAGAAAATCAGATTATTTTGTACCTCTTTGTCAGTAATATCCACCTAAGGAGCGCCCCCTCCCCCTTTTCCCGCCACAATATCAACCTGTCCTTCGTCCCAGCTTGACGTTACATATGGATTTATAATAATAAAACACATTACCTCAGCATTTCATACGATCTCTGTTTAGCATATAAACCTTGTAGAGACAATTGGTTTGTCAGCGCATGGCTGTCATTGAGGATATTGGTGTGACATTTAAATGCTTTTAGTGTGTCTCTGGATACCGCAGACATGACACGTTTGACTCGATTTGACAAGTGTTTTTTGTTGTTTTGTTTTTTTACTTCAGGAAGTGTTTTCACAGCATCGATATCCTTTGATCCTGAGCAAATCTTTTGTCCTGTGCTGATAAATGCGACTTTTTCCTTGCAGTCTCATTCATTTGCTCACTTGCTGTTTTTTTTATCTGTCTGGGCCTATTTATTTATTTATGTATTTATCTTTTTGCCGGTGAAACATTGAGGAGCTGACGTCACCACCAAGTGATGGTGTCAGATCTGAGCTGAGGGAGCGGAGTCCCAGGTGGTGCTGCAGGATGGAGCCCAGCCTCTCACGCAGCCTCTTTCTAATCTGAATTCTTGAGAAGATAAATAATTGGCTTTAGTTAATTGACACGCTGCACCATCAGTGTGTGTGTGTGTGTGTCTGCATGTGTTGATTTCCTTCTATGACTTGAAAAGATTAAACCCAGAGGGCTGATGAGGAGCTTAGCATAAGTTAATGTAATTATTTCAAACTCGGCAATAAAATGGATATTAAAGGGATTTGGAAAAGTAGATGGTTTGTGTCAGAAGAGTTTTTCCTTTCAGACACAGAAAGTGCTTTTTTTTTTTTTTTTTGACTTACTGTTGAGCAAAGATTTTGAATTTCATTCTGCTGAGGTTTTATAAAGCAGAAGAGACTGCAGAGTTATTACGGTGGGGAGTTTTGCAGCCTGGCTTGGTGTCATTCTGTCGCTATTCAGGCTGCACTCGGCGCTAACACAATGTGAAACTGTCTCCCTCAGTTCAATGATTGTCTCACTCGTTGGTTCATACTTAAGTTTTCTCATCTGTGTACACATCTGCGCCCTGCACTCCTACTTCTATTATTTAAGAACTGCTTTAGGTCTTACTATGAGTGCTATTAGGACTGTATGTCTATATTCTGAATCATTTAGTGTAGTTGAAGGATGTGTTCTATAAGGAACTAAATCAGCAGATAAATCACAAATTAAAGTTCAAAAATTCAGTTTTTTTTTTCTTCAGTTTACAAAAACATTTAAAAGTTATATGAGCTAAAGTGCAGACTCTTAGCTTTATTTGGGTGGTGTTTACATTCTGATTGGAGGAAGGATTTAGGAATTACATCCCTTTAATATGTATCTTTGTATTTCTGAGGCTATTCCTTTGTTATTTATTAATCTGTTAAGCAGGGAATTGTTTTGAAATTGATTCAAAATATTCCAAGTGTTGATTTTGGTTATAAAGAAAAAGCCAACCACACCATCCAACCAAGTAAAGAATGTTATCTGGAAGGTAGGCATGTCGTTATCCAAGTGTTACCATAAAGAAAAGCATTTATACAAGAGCCAATACAGAGTGCATTAGCCTCGAAAATAAAAAGATTAAACTAGACCAGCGGTCTCTAACTTTTGACTTTGGAGCTGCATGTAGCTGTTTTGACCATCTTTAGTGGTTCAGAAAAACTAGATGAACATTAAAAATGATCCTCTTTTGCTGAACCTCATGCCATGGATGTATACACACAAATGGCTCATCTTTATCGATGGTGTGGATTGGAAACATCTGTACTGGAACAGCGTTTTTTTGGTTGTTTTTTTTGGACAATGAACCTAAGAGCAGTCTAAAGCAGAATGACAGCTCATAATCAGGAGCATCTGTAAAACATTTTTGGAAGCTCTCATTGGCACTGACTCACTGATTTATTGATTATGTGACAGCAGACAGAAGCAGATGGATAAATTCTGGAGTTTATAAAGCAAGAAGGTGAAGTCAAAGGGCTTGAATTTAAGTTAAAATGTTGCAGATGTGAACCTTTTGTTCAAAACAAGTAATTCAAAAGAATAGATTGCCAGTTTGTGAGAATTATTGCAAGAGTTCAATGAGTGGATCGAGACAGCTTTCATATGTGTGTGCAGCCAAGCAGCAACTGGCTTATGTGAGTATAAAAAAACAGAATAGTTAATCGAACAAACAACTAAAATTTCTATTTGTGTGCAAATTAAAAAATGCAGCTCAGTGCATTTAGACATGAAGGATGTTTCAAGACAACTTGCTGAAGTTCAAACTGAGCATCAGAAAGTGGAAGAAAGGTGATTTTAGTGGTGCCAGACAAGCTGGTCTGAGTGTTTCAGAAGCTGCTGATCTACTGGGATTTTCCCACACAATCATCTCTAGGGTTTACAGAGACTATTCAACTATCCAGTGAGTAATATTTCTCTTGGACAAAATACTTTGTTGTTGCTGAAGGTCAAAGGTGAATGGGCAGACCAATTGAGGCTCATAGGGAGATAACAGTAATTCGTTACAACGATCAGTATGCAGAAGCGCAAAAGCACAAGCAACACATCACAAGTAAAACAGTCAGTGGGAATGAATGCAGCTCTGTACTGCATACATTAAAAATATAATAAACTAACAACCCTGCACATCTCTTGAGGTCCTTATTCGGACACTTAACAGTGCAGAAAATGACAAATATTCATCAGTAAGTGTGTGCCTGTACGGTCTCACAATTTTATGCATAGACACAGCCTAGTTAGCATACAGAGGTCGTGTTTGAACCTTGACCTCTCAGTGTAATAAGGTTCTGAGTCTTTTCCTGGATCATTAACATCAACTGCTCTGGTAATTACAATTACAACACTGCAGATGAGGGTGAACATCAAGGGGCAGAAGCAGCGGGAGTGGGAGGGGTGAGAGGAGGGAAGGATGATGTAAACTGAAATTTTGTACAGAAATTAATGTTTCTTTATACAGGCAAAGTCAGCGTTTGGATTTCTCTGCACTGTGCAGGAAGTTTCATCACTTTGGGAATATTACCAACACAATACAGCTGCACAAAGAGCTTTCCGTCCAATTAAAATGTCCTGCTGATGAATAACCTGCTGCAGTATACATCGATGAGCTACAACATTAAAAAATGATGAGTGAAGTGAATAACACTGCTCATCTTTTTACAATGCAATGTTCTGCTAATACAGTAAGCACTGGTTCCTGACATTCACGTGGATGTTGATTTTACATGCACCATCCAACTAAACACTATTGCAGCAGCCACCCCCAGCCAAACAATGCATCCTGTGGGATTTAAATGTACTGCTTTCTATCACCACAGGACACATTTTTGTGTCTACTCTGATGGGTCAGAGCTGCATCTTCTGGCCCAAGGAGGACACACACAGTATTAAGTAGATGGTTTTAATGTTGTGGCTGATAGATGAATATTTCCCTTGTCCACTTAACTAAAATTGCACCTTCCAGCTTTTTCTGGAACACTGGCACTGAAGATGGTAGTTCAAGTAAAAATTGCTTAAAGTTAGCCTGTTACTGTCTTGAGGTTGAACCTGCTAGCAAGCTGTGGCTTTTCTGTGTAGAGTTTGCATGTTCTCTCATTGCCTGTGTGGGTTCTCTCCAGGTACTCTGGCTTCCTCCTACAGTTCACAGACATGCATTTTAGGTTAACTGGTGATTCTAAATAGGCCGTAGGTGTGAATGTGAGTGTGAACGGTTGACTGACTGTTAGCCCTGTGATGAATTGGCGACCTGTCCATGGTGTGACTGGCCTCTTACTCTATAAAAGTCTTTATACAGTGCTAAACTGAATTTAAGCCGGCACACTGGACTTTTCTGAGAAGTCAGAAATTTATCAAGCTTAAGATTCAGCCATAAAAACAAAGTGTTCTGTTCAGAAATGCAAGTAAATATAATTTGGCAAATTAATCAAAAATTAATAATGTGCTTTATTTTTTTTATGCTTTTTTGCAAAAGAGTAAATTCATTAAAAAATATTTTTGATTTAATAGCTTGCGCATACTGGTGGATTAACCATTATATAAACATAAAAAATATTTTTGGTAATTACTAATATTGTTAATTTAGGTCAACTGTAGCATAAACCTTACGTTGGTTGCTGGACTAATAAATTATTTAAGCACTGTATATCTATAGAAAATTAATAATAGTGCCAAACTCAGCATAGAAGTGCATGGAGGTGGTGAGTCTGTAACCGTAAATGTACAAAACAGTTACAGATATCGTGTACTGTAAATAATTTTGTATTTCATTTTAAAATATCAGTTATCAGTACGTAGTTTTCATGACTGCCTTAGTGCTTAATGCTATGAAAATGTTACAAATTTCACAGTTTTAAATTCGTACCTGTGAAATCTTTAGCGACTGATAATAAGGGGCTGTTCATATAGGTAACTTACAGGAGACATAATATGCTCATTTCCAACTTTATATTTTTATTCTTAGACTCTACTAGAGTAGCTTTGCATGATTCACAGTTGAAAATTATCTTCATCTTTTACTGTGCCTTGGTGCAGCTGTCCAAGTTTATCTACTGCCTGAAATAAACAGTTTCAGCTCCTCCCCCTTTTAAGCCAACTTTCTCCTGATTGGCTGTTCTTTGTAAACAGAAGGTTTGAACAGCAGGTGGGAGGCTCTTGTGTACTAACAGCTAGAGCTGTGTGACAGAAATGACCTTAATAAGGATATATACTGTCCCTGATATCATACAGAGCCCAGGCTAGAAAACACCGAGCATTTCAAGCAGATTGCTGTCTGAACATTTTACTCAGGATATCTCAGCTATTTTGTTTAGGTTAGGTTGGACTTTTTAATTTGTTTTATACTTCTGTTCACAAACAAGTACCTGCCAAATTATGACTACTATCAGCCTCTGCTGTGCTTTAATTTTAATACTAATGAGCAAATATCACCATACTAGCATGTTTAACTGGCAAACCATCAGCATAGTAATTAGCAAAAAACACCACTCTGCTGGAATGCAGGCTGCTGGGTGCTAACTTAATATAATACATAAGCTAACAGTAAAACTCAAAGCAGAAAGCACATCTTATTACTTGAGTTTGTAATTCAGGTGGCACTGTGCACATGGCTTATGAGTAGGTTTGTATAATGAAGCTTCAGCTTCACTGACAGCCCCTGTGTCTGGCATCAATTCCACTGAAAATTTCCACCATAAATCTCATCTTTATGTTGCAGTCTTTCCTGTTTGTTTCCCCTGTGTGTCTGTGTTTCCACATGTTCATTTCCCCTCTTAATAAAGAGCTTTACTAACTCAACAGATGCTCAAAAGGAAGGTGGAAGATGACACATCTGGCTTTGAAAAATGGGTGAAGTGGGGCAAACTGATCTGTGACACTCTGTGTTCCTCTGCTCTTATTCCTGTTGTGTTTTTCTCTCTCTCATCCTTCTGGAGAACATTGACCTTTACGCTTTTTGTGCCGCCACGTTGTGATTGTCTCTGGAAAAACTGAAAGGGGGGGGGGTCTTCTGCAGAGATGTGTGGTACATTGCTCCGTGTGTGTGTGTGTGTGTGTGTGTGTGTGTGCGTGTGTGAGCAAGTGAAAATCGTATTTTTTGAGAAATATGACCTTATCTAAAACCAATACAATCTGTCATTGAGAGGTACTTCAGCAGGCTTTACCATCCATATGGGAAGTCATGAACACGCTGACAGCACAAACTTTTCTGCTGGAAATTGAATCCTGATAAAGAATGTGTTGCTTAGAATGAGATGCCATATTAAACACTTACCTGTATACACAGACATGTGGCATATAAATATAAATGAAAATGAGCAGACTTTCTATTTGCTCACCTTATATCTTTTTAGTAAAATAACATGCAAGGGATTAAAATGAATCTGAGGCACCTGGGCCCAGTATAGTGTCAAGACCTTTGTTCATTCCAATAAAAATGTGCACTTTGTATGTGTGTTGTTTTTTTTTTTTTGTTTGTTTTTTTACAAATTCTATCAATCTGCCTGTCTATTGTTTATTCTGCAATAATATTAGGAATTCTGTCAGTCTAGTTAGCCATATCAGCCTAACAAATGAATATTTTCACTGCAGATATTTTGGCATACAGTAAGACCTCACAGGGTTAAAGTAAGAATATTCTAAATACTCCAAACCCTCACCTAAATAACTTTTATTTTTCTCCAAAACATAAAGTTAAGTTTAGGGTTGCTTCTCATAAATGATAAAGACTTTACTCTCACAGAATGGACACTGAATAAAATGACTGTGTGTAGTGCAAAAGGGATGCTGTAATACTTGCCGACCCTGTAGTTTACCTGACTACTTGCGGAGGATTTTATTGTCTTTGAGGTTGTTGTTCTGGTTTCATAAGCCGTGTCACTGGTTTGGCTCTTATGAACCTCAGCAGTGTTGATCCCATACACACATAGACTGTATATAAAAGATGAATAGCTTTTGGGTCTGAAAAGTGAAACTGAACACTTAAACCTGCATTCTCTCTAATGGCCAGCAGGACTCCTCTGGTTGGACCTCACTCACTTGTTGTATGACTTCAGTAAACACAGTTTAAGCTCCCAGTCAGTAGTTTCAAAAACTTAATTTTCTACTTTATTCTTCTATTTAAAAGCACAGATGACAACTATAGGCCTGATTATTGAAGTGGTTGGTTGGGGATCTGGTTAGGATCTGGGCAAACTCAGCTGGGAGGAAGCCCAAAGATAGACCCAGAACCCGATGGAGACGTTATATATGTAATGGGAAACACCTTGGAGAAGTGCTAGGGAGAACGTCTGAAATACCTGACATAGCTGCCACCTGGGCCCATATGACTGTGCAGTGTCCATTAGTTTCTCAGTAAGATACCTTGCTCATGATATATGATTAAAAATAAATAAATTCTTCAAGATGGGGCTTCGCTACCCAGGCTGATGTGAAGGTGGCTGTTTCCATCTTACGTTAAAAAAAAAAAAAATCAATCAATCAATTAATTTGCTCAGCACAGGTGGCTAAAAAATTAATGCCAAAGAAACTAAAATTATAGATAATTAATTATTTGATAATAAATTAAAGTTATGACTTTTAGTGTTTAACACATGGATTTGTGAATAGAGAATAAATGTGGATGCTTTTGTTTTTGCTCTTTTAAATGTTTTTTTGTTTTTCTGTCTAAACTGTCTTCTTCTTTCCTTTTTCTCTTTGTAGGATGTACGATGTTGGGGGCCAGAGAACTGAGCGGAGGAAGTGGATTGGCTGTTTCGAGGATGTCAGGGCGGTTCTATTCGTGGTGTCACTCAGTGGATATGACATGACCCTGGTGGAGGACCCCTCAGTGGTACAAGATACACTAAATTGCATTCGTTCACAAATGTTTGTCCTGTTCAATCAAAGTGACTAGAGGCCATTTTTGTTTTAGTCTCACTATTCAGAAGATGTTTTTACCCCCAAAGACCAAGTTTCAGAATAACAGCGTGTCTGCAGCTGTTTGATGATTATAATGTCTTCTCTCTGCAGAATCGTCTTCAGGAGAGCATGAAGCTCTTTTCCTCCATCTGCAATAATATCTTCTTCCGCAGCACATCCATGGTGAGAAATGAATCCCTCTCCCACATCTTTAACCTCAGGGAGGAAAACTAGGGGAAGTAATACAGTTTGAGTTTAGCAGCATCTTGAAGGCTTGGAGTTCTTCCTTCTGGAAAAACATTTGCCAAGTGACAATAACTGACAGTATAAAAGTCCACAGAGCACCATCATAGGAAAGAGAGATGACAGAGTATGTTTTAAGTATGTTTTATTCATATACTGGATTTTTATTGTTGCAACTACCAATGCAGTGATTGCCTGTACCATTGTTTAAAAGACCAGCTTTACTTATATTTATTTATTAACTTTAAAATTAATTGACCAGTTTTAGAAGTATTTTAATCTCCTCATCTCGCTATTTTTAATACATTTCAGCATCTTAGTTGCACACGTGGCAGAATCGGTCAGTGGGGCCAATATCGGCTGATAGAGTGCTGTGAAAATGTAAAAACTGCATTTTATATTTACTCTGGTTATCTTTGTTTATTATTAAAAATTTGTCTGACAATCTGAAACATTTAAGTGTGACAAATATAAAAAGACAACCAAACTAGGATATCGGGAGGGGGGCAAATACTTTTTCACAGCACACTCCACAGGTGGGTGGATGCATGATGGAACGTTCGGCCTGCACTCCAAAACTAAGTATTTCACAGATGAGTCATTCATTGTCCGTCACATGTTAAGCAAAGGAGCTCCTCACTGTTCAGCATCATGCTGGCTTGTGCCGTCTTCCTTTCAAATTAACTAAAAACCTGCCTGCCAGTCAGTTAACAAATTACTCCTGTGTGACTATGACACAATGACAGTGCTAATTTGTTAAGGTTTAGCATGTATAATGTTAACGAGGCCATCATCTTTGTTTCACTCATGCTAAGATCTGCTGATTAGGAGTAAACATAATATACAGTGGAGGGCAGTCACATCAGATGTCATTGGGTTTGCAGCTTAGTTGGCCATAAAGAAAAGTGTTTTTGATCTTTGCACCAATTAATTAAAGGTTTTTGGCAAATTTCACTCAAATCCATCAGCAAAATTTAATAGCAATAACCACTAACTGCTGAGATATTTTAGTCTGACCAGGTTTGTGGACCAGTAAATTGGCAAAGTTTAACCACTGTTTGTGTGGCATAAAAAAAGATTAGACAGCAAAAAATACCAGTAATTTAGGTCTCATTTTATCAGGCAGGGTTAGGACCTGTCCATATGAGATACTTTATTTATCCCAAAAGTTGAAAATTACTGTGTTTATTGAGCCAAAAAAATTCCCGTCAATGTCGACAGTGATCTTCACACGTTGGAGCGATGCTGAGCAAGTGGCTTGGAAGCTGTCTCATGTTACGGAAAAGGTTTCAGCTTGGCTTAAATCTCCATGTCTTACATTGAATATTGATAAAACCAATAATGTACTTTACAACAAAATGTCAACAGAAGGGATTTCCAAACATTTTTGTAAGGCTTGTATAAGAAGCTCTGTTTTTTCCTCTTAAAGCCATGAAGGAATGGCATGAAGTTCCCAAATGTCTGAAAGCTAATTTACATTTTCAATCTCACATGATACTAAAAAAAAAAGAACTCTGAGAAATCAGACCGCCAACATGAACCTTTTAATAGCTGTAGTGTTTCTTTTTTGGATTACAGATGAATTCATATTAATTGTTAATTTGATGCATTTGACGGCTGGGTGATTTTTAATGAGACTTGGGTTTGTGTTAGAATGGGTGGGATTTTATGTGACATATGTTAGCTGGTCTGTTTGTTTGTTAGGCTGGAAATCTTTTTTTTTTTTTTTTTAATTCTGTGTATTTTATTGCTGTTTTACCTGCCCAGGGACTGCAGATGGAAATGAGCTAGTAGCTAAATCTAGTACAGTGCATCTCTTCTCTTGGGAGATTAATATTCTTGTACAAGGTCCCTGACAAATAAATACAAATACAAAAAAAAAATGTCCTTGAGCATTTAATGTAATATACTCCTTTCCTATCCTATTAACCCCCCTGTAACTCCGTTTTGCTCTGAGCCTTATGCTGGAAACCACTTTATTATATTTTACAAGGTTACAGCATAAAGCATGGGAAAGGAAAATCTTAAATCTGTCTTTCTATGAGGCAGGAAGGAGACTTTGTCTTTGTTTTCAAAGTCAAAAGACAAAAAGGACTTGGCCAGAGAAGGCAGGGACCTCAGTTCAGTTTGACAGCTCGGCTCAGGTGGGCGGAGCTCACAGAAGAATCGAGGAGAAATGAGCTAAATCTCTTTGTCTCTCTCTATTTGTTCTCTGTGACACCACGAGACAAGAATAACACTAATGTGTCTGATAAATGCTGTTTCCACACATGGATCACTGTCGCTGCCTTTTGTCTCTGAGCGCGCTGTCACTTGCAATTAAACAGCGAACTGTAATTAGCATGATCTTTGGCTCGCTGTTTTTCCATTCCCATTTCTGGTGGACAATTGCAGTAAAACAACCGTGTAATGAACTTGTTTAAATTATTCCACCTAACTTGTGTTTCAGGCTCACTTAAAATGCAAGTTGCTGCACACTGATGCCACGGCTGCAAACTCTGCAATGTTTCCTGCTCTTCCTGTGAAGCGCTTTTGATTAACCTTTGGGGAAAGAAAATGCAGATCTCTGAGCAAATAAGGGCACTTTTTTAGGTTTATTTAACTTAATTTTAAGGTGTGTGTGGTTTTAGGAAATCTCTTCATGTGAAAGTTTCTTTATTGCCCCAAATCCTCTCTTTTAGTAGTAAGTTATTCATTTTTAAGGCTTCATTAGAGCCAAATGGGCAATTAAATGTCTTCGTGTGACATGTTTATGTGAAGGGTTGCGTGTGGGTCTGCACGTTAACATGGCCAACAGGCTCATTAAACAAAAGTGTTTAATGATATCTTTTTTTATGTGGGAGGGAAATTTATAACCTCCACCTCAATTAACTCTTCAGTGTGGCTGGTCAGTGATAATTGCACACCTAGGTGTTGCTGTTTCCCGTTCATTGAAAATGCGCACAACCTTTTCCCTCCCCTGCTATTATCCGGAGGGGGGGGGGTGTTGTGTGTTTGGTTTTGTGATCAGACAGCCCAGGAACAGTGAACTTGCTCTGAGTTTTAATTGGTACACTATAAAGCCAAAAGTAGCCGTGCAGTTTGGCGGTGGTCTGGTTGACGAAGTAAACAGAGAGATTTAACAAAGGAGTTGCTGAGGTTGTTGGACTCGTCCACAGGAGACTGCATGACAGATTGATTGAACATTGATGTGTGGAATGAAGCCACTGATCCACCATAAGCACACCGTGTTTGCTTCAACACAGCTATTAATTTTTGCAGATTTATTGTTTTTTGTAGTTATTGCGGAGGTTTAGATGGAAACGCTGTCTCTTTCACATGATCTTTCACACTGATGTTCCTTTTGCACTGGAGAGGAAGCCTTTCAGCTGTTACAAACTTCTTCTCTAATTGTTTCTCTTTCTTTTTTTGTTTTTGCAGATTTTATTCATGAACAAGATAGACCTTTTTCAAGACAAGATTTTACACTCTGGGCGACATCTGCGGTTGTATTTACCTCCGTTTAAAGGTAGGATTTATATTAAAAAGGAATGCTATTGCCTTGGGCCTTATAATGAAGTGCAAATGCCCAAGGCTCCGTTCAGAATAACTCAGTACATAATAAGTTTTGTACATAACCATTTTGTATGTGCAGTGTTTTATTTTCCCCTATTCAGTGCCACATAGAATGTAGTGTACAGTTGATAGGCTACCTGAACACTGTATGCCATCATGTAAAACAGACTGATGGAAGGAAAAAGCTTTGCATCACAGCCTGAACTGTATGGAATTTTACTTTAGATGCTCAGTCAGTATCATATATGTTTTAATAAATATGTATGTGGTGTTGTGTTTCCAAGTTTTAAATTGGGTGGAAAAATCAGTAATACTATATTGAGACTTGTTTATTGAAAAATTATATCAAACACAGATTTGGTGTGACTAATGTGAACAAATGAAGCTCACACATCTTGAAAAGTAAATATTTGCAATGATAGAAATCCAAATTTGGTCCATTATGCACAGCTTCACCTAGGGGCTTTAAACACATACAGTCTAATAATACGCTCTTAGTCACCTGCAGACTGTGGTTGTTTTTTTTTCTTTTTGCATCTACTCAGCATTTCACTTCTCGTGTCTCAGTGAGCTCAACAGGGGCTGTGTCCTCTCTGCTCTCATGCAAATGTCAATAAAAATGCTAAACCACTTGGGATTGGGGTCAGCCTGCAGAGCAAGAGTCTATTTCACACTGACCTCAGATGTGATGATGAGTAATACAGTGGCTCCCAGCCTTTTTATACATGTATGTGTAGGCTGTGTTTTTGTTTGCTTGGAGCTGACAGAGGTTGGGTGATTGGAGTGTTAATTCATTATTTTCTACTTTAACTCATCTGCTTGCTTAGTATCAGTTGTAGAAATGGACTAAGTGCATTTATTCAAGTGCTGTTGTTAAGTACAATTTTAAAGAAGAGACTGGTGTTCTCAGTTATCAGTTAAAACCAGCAAGCTTTGTTAGCAAGCTGCAACACACAGACACACATATCTGCCAATTACTGCTAAGTAACAGACTAATAAAACACTAGAATTTGGCTCATTAAAACTGAAGCACAAACCTCAGGCTGTCATTTGTCAGATAATGCCATTAAATGGTTCAAAAGGCACCAACAGTACACACACTGTTGAGACGTCCAGTTCAGTAACTGGAATATGGTGGAGGTGAGGCTTGACAGACTGCTGTTGGCTACAGCTGCCCTGTGTGGGTGCATATGTCAATTAGAGTGGCCACACCTTTAACTTAAAGCCCTCACAATATCCAATCATTAGATTGTTAGTTAATGAAAACAAAGAAAGAATCCAGTTCATCCCAATTATTCATTTACCTATTCAAATTCCATCCATCCATCTTCTTCCGCTTGTTGGACAAAGACACAATTTTTGTAATTTTGCTTCTGTACATAACTTCAGTGGATTTTAAAAAAAACAATTAATGTGTGAGAGAAGTACAGACTTTCTCAGTCTAGCAGAATTTATACACAGTCCATCAACTTCCAGAGTCTCAAAGTAATTGGAGAATTGACTGATAAGCCGTTTCATGGCCAGGGTGAGGCCTGTTCCCTTGTCATTTCATGAAAAATGAGGCAGCCATAATATCTGTTAATTCAAATTTGTATTTTCTAACTTTTCCCTGTAATTTTAAAAGTGAGGCCCGAAGAGGTGTCATTGCAAGTGATGGAGGCCTTTACTAGACTGAAAAACAAACTAAACCCATCAGAGAGCAAAAACTTTACGAGTGGCAAAATCAACAGTATGGTACTTTCTTAAAAAGAATGAATGCACCGGCCAGCTCAGCAACACCAAAAGGCCTGAAAAAAAATCACAGAAGACAACTAAATTGCGTGATGACAGAATTATTTCCATAGTTAAGAAAAACAACGTTACAATATCAGCACAGTTCTGGAAAAAAAAAAAAAAAAAAACTTTAAATAACAAAATAATCCTTATATTTAATATTATGTGAATTTGGACAATTAATTTTGAGCCTCTGAAAATGCAGGGCTATGGATTACAATGGCTGTAATCCCTAAACAGTTAATGCAATACTTTGACTAAACCCCTTGAATTAAAGCTGAAAGTCTGCACTTCAGTGTATGATTTAAATTCCACTGTGGTGGCGTACAGAGACAAGACTACAATAATTAAGGGCATGACTGTAGCTCCAGTTCATCCAGCTGCAGTCCTAAAATGCTACAGAAAATGTACTTGAATATCTGCACTTTGATATCGGTCTGACTTTTACTGAAGGCATTATTTTGTGTTTGATTCTTACATCTGTCTGTGGTGGGTGTGATGCAATTTCTGCTCCTTTCACAGCTGGTAATTTATTGGTTTCCAGACAATGAATGTGCAGGAGATCAGTGTCATGCAGTGGTGGCTGGTAACTCAAAAAAATTGAAGAGGATGGAAAGAAAACCAGCCCACAGTGTCATGCTATTTTGCATTACATGTCTCCTTATCTCCACTTTCTAATTGTCAACGTACACTTGAGCAGTAAATCTGATTTTTTTTTTATTAGAAGAGTAGCAACTTCCTCTGCCTTAATGGACCAGTTTCTACTGGTGTCACACCATTTGTATTATCTTGTTTGTGTGTTAACGTGGGCTTAAATGCAAATATATGAATCAGAATTTCATTTTTCCAACATTAACTGAGCAACTCCATGAGCTTTTGCAAGCACGCTGTGCTGTAAAGGTAACTGTGCTTAGGAATCAACAATAACACCAGTTTCACACTGAAGTCCGATCCCTCCCCTCTCATGTCTCTTCCAGGTGCAGACTGTGACGTGGATTCGGCCGCCCGCTTCATTGCTGCCTCCTTTGTCTCACTCAATACCACACCCAGTAAACTCATCTACCACCACTTCACCACGGCCACTGACACCTCCAACATCCAGGTTGTCTTCCAGGTGGTTATGGAGACAATAATCAAAGAGAACCTGGAGGCCGTGTCACTTCTCTGAGACCTCTCTGAACTTTGGATGCCTCATTTTAAATGCTGAAATATGACAGTCTTCTCATGAAAGCATGATATCTGCTTTCTCTAACGTGAGGAGAAGCCTGGGAGCTCTGCTGCTCTTCTTTGGATTTTATCCACTGTTTTGTGATCACACGTAGCTTCTAAAAACTGTTTCAAAGCAGATCAAAGTCAAAGACCGCTTGGCTCATCCTTTGCTTTGGGTTGATCCCTGAAATGTTGACTTTTGAAACCTTTAACTAAAAGTAAAGGGCATTACTGTTTTATACTCTATTGTGAAGTGAAGCTATAAAAAGTGATGTTGCTTTTTTTGAAGACTGGATATACATACATGTGCCATTTATTTGTGTCTTCCTCTGTGAATGTGGGGGCAGGACGGAGTGTGGGTGAGGATTTACTGTTTGTTCAGTAACTTCCGTGCAGCGGCGTTCACTCATGCATACCATCATGCGTTTTCCGCTCGTCCATCACTTTGTCTCTGCTGTGCAGGTCTTCTGCGTCACGCTGTTTTTTTTGTTTTTTTTTGTTTTAATGAGGCACTGATCATTTTAAAAGCACACCAGTGTGTGTTTACTTGACACCCTGAGCTGAAAACACCCTTTAATCTGTGCCTCCACTCAGTCCCCTGATTCTTACCAGTCACTCTGATATGGGGATACTTGATTAGAAATGGAAAAGTTAAAGGTCTGACTTGTTTAATTTCCTTCCCTTCACCTATTACAGTTATTGTTCCGGTATCACAAACACTGATTTTTGTTTGTTTTTAGCTAGGATGGAGCCTCCTATATGTGATTTGTTTGGCATTAATTCAGCTGGAGTTTGTTTTCAGGGCTCCCCTGAGTGACTGACTGTACTATCACACCAGATACTGACTCCAGTAATAAACAAGATATGGTAATGACTGATGCAGTGTGATAGTGATACAAAAAAAAAAACAAAAAACAGTGAGAAAACACCCCCAAGTGCTTTATGATGAATTTGTTTTGCAGTGCTGTAATATAAATGCTTCATACGTGTGGATAAAATGTGTTTTTCATTTCTTTTTTCTCCTTTCAGAATAATGTTTTATGTTTCCACTTTTTAAGTCTCGTGTCCTGAGACTTGCTTTATGGTTTGTATAGTGTTTTGTACTGAATCTGGAGCACAAAACAAATGTAATGCTGTCAACTCAAAGGCAATCATGTAAATGAATGAGTAAAATAATCTTGTGCTGGATCACTTACGGTTCCCCTGCTCAGTTGAAGATTTAAAGGCACATTCAGACCACACAGCAGGTTACCAGTGTTTGTTCATTTTAATAAATAAAATAAATAAAAGTACTTTACAGTAAATCTGCTCCGTGGTCGACTTTTTGTATATTTAATACAATTTGGCAGTATAGGTACATGTCAGGGTTTAAACACTAAAGATGAGAAATCATTTGGGAAGAAAATGGCTTGAACTAACATCTCTCTCACAGATTGATATTTTTTTTCTTGTTTTTTTTTCTTTTATACTCCTGTCTAAGCAACCAAAGCAAAACTGAACAATTATGTTGTTTTTTAAATAAGAGAGAACATTCAGAGTCTGCAGCGGTCCGTCATTGACAATATGTGGGTTTTTCCTGCGGGTCGCCATCACCCACCAAACCCTCACACTCAAACATCCTCATTACTACTTTCCTCTTTTTTTCCGTTTTCCACAGCAGTGCTCCCGGGATTTGGTGGAGGACGAGTCCGACTGGGACTCACGCGGACAGGCAGTCCAGGGAGTCCAGGGTGAGGAAGACGTCCGCCTTGCACTGGAAGGTTCCCGTCCCGTCCCGCATCAGCTCGCAGCTCTTCAGGTTTGGAGAGATGTCCTTCACGCAGATGGCCTGCATAAGGCGAAAATCAGCGATGAGAGACTTCAAACGGAAAAGAAGATGTCATATTTCCTCAGAGTTCCACCAATCTGTGTTTCTCAAACTGATCCTAAAAGCTTGCATTTCATTGATTTATGTTGGATTACAACGAACCGTGTCGACTAAAATAGTTCGTCCTTGAGTTAGTGATATAGTCAGTTTAGATTTAGTTAACGTGGTGACAGCCGTGCGCTTTGACCTTAAGCGACTACTGGTTTGCGCATTATACGCGGAAGTTTTCTTCTTTGACTGTTTTCCTCTTTGTTTTTATGAAGCAAAACAAAAGTAAATGATTATTTTTATTCAGCGATTTCTTTGCTTTAAATATTTCTGACTTTTAATATGAATTAATCGCCGGAATGGGTCTTGGAGCTGAATGGAAAGCAAACGTTTTGCACGACCCTTCTTTATTTTATTATGAGAGTTTTTCTTTTTAAATCTCTCCCTAACGAGAATAACGTCTGTAGTTTATTTTAAGACTTACCATGCTTTTGAGGATAGAGATCTGCCTGGAAGTCTCCGGGATCACGTTGTTACCGACTGTCTCTCCGCTCTCTATCAGCGTCTCTTCGGAGTCGGATCTCCGGACGTACGGTGACCTCCTGATACCGGACAGCAAACCTGAGGCGCGACCAACCGAATAGTAACTGGGCCCAGTGGACTGCTTGTACCAGGCTTCGACTGAATGGCAGGAGATGAGCAGAGACACTCCGACGCACACCACAGCAAACCTGACTGACCTCTCCATGTCTGGAACCGTATTGGCACGTTTTACGCAGAACTTTTCTCGTCAGCGGTGCGTTTGTTTTGCTTGGTCTGCAGGAAACTTTGCGCTGCTTATATAGTCTGACTGGGCGACGTTATCGTGACCCAGGTCGTTCGTCAAATCAGAGCTATGAGGTGGGCGGATGATGATCCATCTTCAAAAAGAAAAAAAAGAAGAAGACATGCGAATTGATCCGTTTTTGATGGCACCACTGGAGTGTTTTTGTGTATGTATGTGTTAAGTAATGGCTGTAGGGGTGTTGGCCGTCAACCATTCTCTGACCCCTGAAGAGGTCAAAGCGAAATTGATTAACATCTGTCAACCGTGACAGACACTGACACAATTGGTAAAAACTCAAAAGATGCATGATACAGACAAATTATAGGAACATAACTTGTCTTTGAAAGTGTTTGGTTATCATATGTCAGCAGAGCAGCCTAAATGCACCACGGCACTGATTCATGTCTACAAGAACTCTACTCCAGGGATGGACGCCTTGCTTCCAACAGATATTCCCTTATTTGGCGTTTTTGATAATGGTGGTAGAGATGCTGTTCAACAAGTTGGTCCAAAATTTCCCAAAGGTTCAGTTAAGAGTCAAAAATGATGAGTGTGAAGGTCTCAGCATATGATTCACATAAATTTCATACTTATGAAATCATTAAGTGATTCAGAGCCCCCTGTGGATGGGGAGCTTTGTCATCCTGGAAGAAGCAGTCATCTGAAGGGAAAAGTAAACTGAAACCATGCCAAAATACAGAGAGCACAACAGAACAGAGTCACTGAATACCCTCACTTAAGGAATCAAGGGTTACAGTTTTTCCTTTAATGTGTCACCCATCAGTAGCTTATGAATGTGTGTGTAGAAGGGGAGGGGTGCATGCTTTGCTAACTGCACACACCATTTGTTAAATCTTAATGTAAAACAGGCAAACTGGTCAATTTCTTGGTTGAGTTTTTACACCACACGGATGCAGTGTCCATGTTTACCTGCTGCATTCACAGAAATCTGCTCAACAAAGCCAAATTAGAGCACAAGGCTTCAAAAGGCTTGAATCTGAGTAAAGGCAGAGCGGATAAATGAGTTTCAACAGCTTCCGACACGGATTTAACGAACCAGTCTCACTTCGAAGTGGCGCGCCAAAGAAAAACAGACCCATTTTACCACAAACCTATTTAAAGATTGATCTGCTGACATTGTCAGTCATGCGTCATGAACTCCACCCCTTCTTCAATTATCAGATCAATCTATTAACTAAACAATAACAAAACCAGTAAAATGTTGTGCAATTACGTTGCCTTTCTATAACTCAGGGTCATGGTGGGGGTCTGGATAAGGAGAAAATGTATTTTAAATGTAGGGAGACAGATTAAAAAGATGAATGATGAAATTATGCAGTACCATGAAGAGGAAGGCACAGATTAAGGCAATTTAAATTGTGTTTATTTTAAGCATTAAAAGTAGCACTAATATACAAAAATTGAAATACAAATAGACATCTTGTATTTTACAAGGTAAATGCCCTCATTCATAGAAATATGTCAATCAAGATGAATGAAAGTACCACTAGGGTCCATCAGAGTCCATTGTAAAGTGGTCTGCAGTGTGGTTCCAGTTTGTCCTCCAGGACATAGTCTGGACCACAGACCCAGGGTGTCTCCGGTCTCCCACTGCCACTTCTGCAGGTCCTGTCTCAGGCTCTCCAGCACACCGCTGTAGGATGGGTCTGACACCAGGTTCTTCGTTTCCAGTGGGTCTGTCCTGTGTGGTGATGCATTTGTTAATATTTAAACACTATAAAAACATTTTTAGAAAGACTGAGCTCATAAGCAACAATTACTCTAAATGCCCCCATCATATGTAAAGAGTTTTATTGACTAAGATGACTCTTCAAATATAGTTTCTGTTAGTTTTATTCAAATGAGCCCATTTTTTCATGGAAAGATGTTGGAGTTTTAAGCCTGCGATAAACTGCTGAATCTCACCCCATGACAGCTGGGATTAAGCTCCAGCTCTTCCACAACCCTAAACTGGATTGACTGGATGGACTGAATGGATGGATGGGTTAATTATTGTAGGGTCTTTACCTTACAACATAAAGTACCTTGAGGCGACTGTTTGTTGTGATTTGGTGCTATATAAATGAAATTGAATTGAAGTGACATAGATGGGTGGACTGACCGGATGATGAAAGGATTGACTGGATTGATGGATGGACTGGATGACTGGATGGATGGAGTTTTGCCTCCATTTCAGCACAAAGAATTAACATTTTATTTGCCAATATGATGTCTGACTGGTATTTTTTTTTTGGTCTGAACACAGTTGACATAAAATACATTAAAGGGCACATATGCTTTTAAATCCTTTTTTTATATGTAAATCACACACTTGTGGTCTATATAAAGTAGAACTGCAATGCTTTGGTCTGAATTCCTCGTTACTGAAGCTCCACAGATCCCTCTTTTACACCCTTTCTGAGGCACGTCTTAGAGCAGCTCATTTTGGTCTCTTTAAATGTGAATGAGACATTTCATGCCCCGCCCCCCTCCAGGTCACGGAGCAGATTTTGCATGATATGTCTCCTTTAAGTTTTAAAAGTACTAAAACTAGCCTAAAAATAAAACCAAACCCAATTTAGTAAATCAACTGGTTCTTAAATAATGCTTTTCTACTCAAAGTACCTTATACAATATGCCTCATTCACCAATTCACACAAGCACTTTTTTCTATGGCTAAGTGCTTTCTATCTGCATTCGCACACATTCACACTCTGACCAAAATGTCGAAGAGCAACTTGGGGCTCAGTATTTCGCCCAAGGACGGAAGTTTTTATACTGTGTATTCAATCAGGTGAATGGTTGTTGAAAATCTCTCTTAAATAAAAGCAAATATACACTGCTCAAAAAGGGAACACTTAAACAACACAATATAACTCCAAGTAAATCAAACTTCTGTGAAATCAAACTGTCCACTTAGGAAGCAACACTGATTAACAATCAATTTCACCTGCTGTTGTGCAAATGGAATAGACAACAGGTGGAAATTATTGGCAATTAGCAAGACACACTCAATAAAGGAGTGATTCTGCAGGTGGGGACCACAGACCACTTCTCAGTACCTATGCTTTCTGGCTGATGTTTTGGTCACTTTTGAATGTTGGTGGTGCTTTCACACTTGTGGTAGCATGAGACGAACTCTACAACCCACACAAGTGGCTCAGGTAGTGCAGCTCATCCAGGATGGCACATCAATGCGAGCTGTGGCAAGAAGGTTTGCTGTGTCTGTCAGCGTCAGTGTCCAGAGGCTGGAGGCGCTACCAGGAGACAGGCCAGTACACCAGGAGACGTGGAGGAGGCCGTAGGAGGACACCAACCCAGCAGCAGGAGCGCTACCTCTGCCTTTGTGCAAGGAGGAACAGGAGGAGAACTGCCAGAGCCCTGCAAAATGACCTCCAGCAGGCCACAAATGTGCATGTGTCTGCACAAATGGTTAGAAACAGACTCCATGAGGATGGTATGAGGGCCTGACGTCCACAGATGGGGGTTGTGCTCACAGCCCAACACCGTGCAGGATGCTTGGCATTTGCCAGAGAACACCAGGATTGGCAAATTCGCCACTGGTGCCCTGTGCTCTTCACAGATGAAAGCAGGTTCACACTGAGCACATCTGACAGAGTCTGGAGAAGCCGTGGAGAGCGATCAGCTGCCTGCAACATCCTTCAGCATGACCAGTTTGGCAGTGGGTCAGTAATGGTGTCGGGTGGCATTTCTTTGGAGGGCTGCACGGCCCTCCATGTGCTCGCCAGAGGTAGCATGACTGCCATTAGGTACCGAGATGAGATCCTCAGACCCCTTGTGAGACCATATGCTGGTGCGGTTGGCCCTGGGTTCCTCCTAATGCAGGACAATGCTAGACCTCATGTGGCTGGAGTGTGTCAGCAGTTCCTGCAAGATGAAGGCATTGAAGCTATGGACTGGCCCGCCCGTTCCCCAGACCTGAATCTGATTTGAGCACATCTGGGACATCATGTCGCGCTCCATCCACCAACGTCACGTTGCACCACAGACTGTCCAGGAGTTGGCGGATGCTTTAGTCCAGGTGGAGGAGATCCCTCAGGAGACCATCCGCCACCTCATCAGGAGCATGCCCAGGTGTTGTAGGGAGGTCATACAGGCACGTGGAGGCCACACACAATACTGAGCCTCATTTTGACTTGTTTTAAGAACATTACATCAAAGTTGGATCAGCCTGTAGTGTGTTTTTCCACTTTAATTTTGTGTGTGACTCCAAATCCAGGCCTCCATTGGTTAATTAATTTGATTTCCATTGATGATTTTTGTGTGATTTTGTTGTCAGCACATTCAACTTTGTACAGAACAAAGTATTCAATGAGAATATTTCATTCATTCAGATCTAGGATGTGTTATTTGAGTGTTTCCTTTATTTTTTTGAGCAGTGTATTTCTGACAGCCAATCTGTGGTGTAAACAATATTTGCCATCATTTTTATTAATCGATATTGATTTTTGTTCATTATTAGAACAGAAAAACAGAGAAAAAACACGAACTTGATTACGTTTGTGCTTGTTCACTCCTCAATTGACAATCATCTTCATCTATTGCATTTTGTTACGACTCTAGTCTACAAAGAGCTTTAAATTGCTAAGCAACTGAGTGTGCAGTTTGTTAACCCTCAGATTTATTTTATCAAGATGTGACCCAAGAATGCGATGTAGCAGATTCAACTAGTTGACCATCTACAAACACGCTTTCTACTGACAACTAATTAACCTCCATGTAAAAGTCACAGCAAAGACAGTGCTGCTGATTTTTAGTGTGAAAGACGGCATAGTTTGTTAACACCCTACTCGATTTTTCACTTATTGCTCCAGTGTAAAAAGAGAGGATTACAGATATACAAACCAGAAAATAAAATAAGTTTAAATGGAAACAGCCTGACATTTATGACATTTATACAGCACTTTTCTAATCTTACTGACGACTCAAAGTGCTTCAAAATACAAGCTGCACTTAACCTTATAGTGCATTTTTCTACTATACACTTTAAGCACTTTATCTTTCTCATATCCATGGCCAATTTAGAATCACTAATTACTGGGGATTTGTGCTTGAGCAGGAAATCTATGCTGTAGATACATTGTAATCACAAACTCCTCGGAACCCTACACCATAACTTACAGCGTAACCTTACAGGCACCTCCCTAGAAATGTAACTACATCTTGTGTCTTACACATTGTTTTTGAATTTATCAGTGAGATTAATGATGGCAAATAAAATTCAATCAGCATGATTCTTTTTCTGTTTTGGACCTTTGCACTACTCTTTGTTTTTTGAGACAAAGTTGTTTCTGACTATTTCCTTATCTCTAAATTAACTGTTGCAGGTTTATCTCATTGAATCCGTGGATCCCATTGTCATCCACTAATCAAGGTCAGGCATTGTGATCCACTTTCCCATGAGGATCTTCGAATTCTCGTGCTTTTCACTGACTGATATTTATCAGGAATAAGGTCGGGTTTGGGTCTCCCAAGTGGAAAAACTGGATGAACACTGAAAAAAGTCAGTGACAGCAGCTGTTACAGACCTGGTGTTGTACAGCTCCCATCGAGCTCTGTAGTAATATTGCTCCAGGTTTTTGAACCAGTGTGTTGGCTGACTTAGCCTGGTGCGATTCAGCAGGTCCTGAAAGGTGGGCGAAACGTACAGATCCTGATCGATTGGGAAGGGCATACGGTAGTGCAGGTTGTGCAGAAGGTGATACGGCCCCTGGTGAATAGAACGAATTGGGTAGTACATAGTGACCTAAAATAAAAACAAAAGTTTTCAGTTAAAACCCAGTGTTTAACTCTCTCATTAAAGTGGTGCTTTTCCTGATTTCCTGTCTTATTTATACTGCTACAATGGTGACGTCAGTGAGTGAGATGTCAGTGTATGTGCAATTAATCCTTCTGAGCCAAAAGTTCAGGCTTCTGACTGCTCTAAGCACTTGGTTTTAGAGAGTTTTTTCCTTCTCTTTTCTCAGTATGATGTCAGTCAAAGTGGATATCCTTATATAATCCTGTCAAGCACACAACTCTCACTGTGAGCACAGCAGCCCACTGCTATGCTTTTGTTTGTTAGGAGCAGCCAATCAGAAGAAAGTTATCTTCAAGTGAGAGGAGAGAAAGCAGCTTGTTTCAGACAGATGATGAACTTACAGACTGAACTAAGAATAAATAAGGATAAAATAAGTTTAAATGGAATTTATTTTGAACTGTGAATCATGCAAAGCTACTACAGTAGCATCCAACATTAAAATATGGAGCTGGAAATGAGAATAACTGATCCAGTTAAAGTGGCAGTGATGTCCTGACCTCATGCAGAGACTGGCTAGAGTAGACGGTGTACCAGTTGCTGGGCTCAGTGACCAGAGCAGGGAGTAAGGAGCGGCCAGTAAGGTAGACCTGGGGAGAAGGGGTGCCAAGTAGGCTGTAGGATGGGTAAGGAATAGAGAACCAGTCCAGGATGGTAGGAGTGATGTCTGCAAAAACAAAGAGAGAGCGGGAGAGAGAGAGAGAGTGTGAGAAAGACAACTAACAAATTTTTATTTTAACCTAGCAATAATTTACTGAATTCGTCAACGGTGCACACAGAATAGAATATAATTAATTTCTATTATTGTATTATAATTAGTGCTTCTATTATTTCAAACTAAGGGATATCTTTATATTTATGCACCACTGTGAAATGAAAGCCACATATCTCTATTAATCTTTATTTTTTCTTGTTAGTATGTGACGTATTTGTTCATAGGCTGCAAAAATTCTCCTGCTTTTTATAGTATATCAACTAAAATCCAACTCTTAAATGTGTTATCCTTCTGTCAATATTTCTTGCACACTTTATTTATGTCACTCATTTCATATTTCTGAGGCCTGCTGCTGATGCTTTGTTGTTAAGTCGCCATCTTGTGGCTGCTTCAGATAAACACACTCACTTCCCCGCTCTGACACGCTTTACTTTACCTGCTCCTAATTTTTAGGATTTTTTTTTCTTGTCTGTATCCACAAGCAATAAAGGTTTAGGAATGTGTGGCATAAGTATTTAACTGTAACCTGCAGCTGACTTTGTGCTCACAGTGAATAGCTGATTAATATTAAAGTCTATATTACTGAGAAAAGGTCTGCCTCTCCATTTGCATCTTCCCCTGCAT
The DNA here is from genome assembly GCA_024447675.2 of Pterophyllum scalare. Lineage (NCBI taxonomy): Eukaryota > Metazoa > Chordata > Actinopteri > Cichliformes > Cichlidae > Pterophyllum > Pterophyllum scalare. The sequence continues at coordinate 94,499 of JAMQGT020011828.1, forward strand.
CGCTATTCCATCTGTTTCTTACCCAGCAGACTGACATAGGCCTGGCTGGTGTCTCCCCACCGTTCCCTGTGCTCCGGAGAGGACACCAGCATTGGCTCTGCTGTCCCAGAGTGATACAGGTTGGTTCTACCATTTGGGAAGGGGATGCCGTTGTCTGAGCTGTAGATGATCAGAGTGTTGTTCTCATAACCGGCTTCTCTGAGCTCCTGAAGAACTAAACCGATACCTGCAGAAGAATATGCAGCATTGTAGTTTAGTGTTTTACAATCTTCTTTTTTGTGTATGTGCAAAAACCTGTTACGCACCCTGATCCAGCCTGCTCACTGTGGTGTACTGTGCAGCCAAGTCGGCTCGTGATGCAGGTGTATCCGGCACAAAAGGAGGAACCTAAAGTGCACGAGATGAAGATGATGAGCTCAACACCAAATCTTAAATACTGTATTTGGTGTTTGGTTCTAACAATATGAAAACAGTGATAAAACCATCATTGATGAGTATTCTTTTTAGTATTTATTGTTAGGTAAGTGCATCATGAGTAAAAAGAAAATTTTCTGTTAGAAGACATTTTTAACCATTAATGCATCCCCAACCTAATTCTGATTTAATACTTAAACCCTCAAAAAGGCCTCTGAAGGGGTGTGAAAAATATGACACTCCTAACTTTTATACAATTTAATCACTCAGTTTAAAATGTTCTCACAAAGACACCCGAAAATGTTTTTATTTCATTTTATTTACTTGTTGCCTGTAACAAATAAGTTCACTCACTCATGTTGTTTGGATGAGTAGTTTTGCACAAAGCTGCACAGCCACATTTTAGCAGGGACAATGACACATACAGCACATTCTACATTAAATAGTTTTGTATATATTTATAGCTATTTTCTTTCTTAAACAGTAAATAATGACTAAAAAAAAAAAATCAACAAAAAACAGAAATTGGGATTTTTCTGACCTTTACTTGTTCTGGTGTGTAATATAGTGGTGTCCAATCTGGGATTCTACCCATCCCCATTTCACCATTCCCAAACTTCTCACAGAAAGCGCCATACTGGGGCTGTGAGTGTCCACATCGGTGCGTATCATGGAAGGCAACATAAAGGAAAAATGGCCTCTCTTCATCCTTTACAGCATAACTTTTTTCTGCTTCTTTCTCCTTCCTTTTTTGAAAGGCTTCCTCTTTATGGGTCTGGAAAAACTTGTGGACCAGGAGTTTGATGCGGGTAATGTTCCTCCCCACCTGGAGGACAGAGCTGTTTTCCTCTGTGTAGGCAAAGTCAAATGGGTAAACAGATCCAGGGCCGACGTGCTTCTTTCCAATTATACCTGTGAGAATGAGAGAGGAGAGTAAATGCAAGAGTAAAGAAAGTGAAAAAAAAGCAAGAATTTAATTGCAGACATGAGACAAACTGGCCATTTTGTGATTTACCTGTGTGCACGTTTGCCTGTCTAAGGAGCAGTGGCAGACTTTGTACTTCATCAAAAGAGTTAAAGTGGTGGACTCCTTGATGAAGACCATAAATGCCATTCTGATGCTGGAGAACACAAAAGAAACACACCTCAATAATTAACCTTCAAATGACAGGCATCTACAGGTGTATGTGTCTCACCTGTGGCAGGCCAGTGAGGATGGTGGAGCGGCTGGGTGAGCAGCTGCTGACAGATGTGAAGGCATTCTTGAAGACCACGCTACGCTGAGCCAGAGAGCGGAGGTGGGGTGTGTGGACCACAGAGTTGTTATAAACCTCTGTCTCAAAACCTGCATCATCAGCTGAAAGGAGGAAAAGACAGAAACTCAGTAGGGTGATGAGACCTGGCTTTGAGTCAGCATTCCAGTTCTTCTCAGAAGTACAGGATGGGTTTAAGGTTGGAAAAGTGTTTCTGGAGGGATTTGGCATCGTGTAAAAGGATGCTGACAAGTTAATACAAAGACTTGACTACCGACATGTCCAGCAGAGTGAATTCAATTCAGTTCAATTCAATTCACAAAAGTCATTTCAAGGTGCTTCATACTATAATTTAAAGCCCCTCCAATAATAGAGAGAAAACCCAAATGATCAGACGAAAGCCTAAGAACAAGCACTTGAGGAAGGTGGAGAGGAGGAACTCTCTTTTAACAGGAAGATACCGCCATCAGAATCAGATTTGGAGAGGGGAGGGGCAGCCATCTGCTCTGACCGGTTGGGTGGTGAGGGGAAAAATTAAGAAGTGATTACAGAGCGACAGGGGGAAAAAAATGCAAACTTTGGGAGAGAGAAGACACATAGAAAGTTGAGAAAAAGTGAAAATTTGAAGTCTAATCTTAAAAGTAAAGAGGGTATCTGTCTCCCAAATCGAGTTTGGAAGCTGTTTCCACAGGAGAGGGACCTGATAGCTAAAGGCTCTGCCTCCCATTCCACTTTTAGAAACTCTTTGAACCACAAGTAAGCCTGAACTGAGAGCGGAGTGCTCTGTTGGCATAGTATCACACTGTGAAGTTTTTAAGATATGATGGGGCCTTTCAAGCATTTAGGCTGATTATGTGCCCAGTTTTATGTGGGAATTTGCACCATTTTTGCCCTTGTCCCACCAAGAAACGATAATATCTGGATGCATCTCTACTGAAACCAAAAATGAGGCAGAAATAGCTTTAAAAATTAAAGTGATAGAAAAAGGGGATACAGGGAGCACAAATTACATACCACCATGAAAGGAAAATTAAGCTTCCTGTTATATTTTATTTTGTATTTACATAGCAATAGCATGGTGAACTTTTCCCAGTGTCCCACATGTTGAGACAGTGTCCCACATTTTGACTAACCTTGGTTTTGAAATTCAACAAGTGAGACAGAAAATGAATGAAATGCAAGACGTATTGCAGGACTGTTAAAGGCCATATCATATATACTTCCAGTACTATGCAAGTCTCGAGCTGCTCCTCATTTCTTTATATATTTTTAGAAAAAAAAATAGGTGCAGCAATTTATTGAAACGTTCAAACATACAGTGCTATAAAAACATTTCCCCCCTACCTGACTTCTTACTTTGATTATCTGAGCTTCATAGTCAACATTTGGTATGACCACTTTTTTTTGCTTCATCACAGCCTGAAGTGTCTTACGCAAGCTCTCTCGTAATTTTTTTTTTAAAGTAGTCTCCCCCCAATCTCTGTCAAGATGATCCCACACTGCTTCTGTAATGTTGAGGTCCAGGCTCTGGGGAGGCCAGTCCATGACTGACAGTCTTCCTTTGTGTGTTTTCTATCCAGGTATGATTTTACTGCACTGCCAGTATGTTTTGGATCATTGTCATGCTGAAAAATTAAGCTGTTGTCAATCAGATGCTTTCCAGGTGGTATTTCATGGTGGATCAAAATCTGAAGGTACTTTTCTGTGTTACATAATTCCATCAATTTTGACAAGATCTCCAACACCACTGGCTGAAATGCAGCTCCAAACCATGACAGAGCCTCCACTGTGTTTTCCAGATGGCTGTAGACACTCACTGTTGTACCTCTCTCCTGACATACTGATGATAATTTGAACCAAAGATTCAAAGGGTCAGATCCATCTTTCAGGTCCTGTAGCAGGTCTTTCTAATTGTTTCTTATGGACATGACTTTCAGATACTGCTCATCTACTGTAGAGAGTTATTTAAGCCTGACACTTGTCCACTTTCCTCAGAAATTTTTAAGGACAAACTACACACTACGCCTAGATATGATTTATTGGTTAATACATATTTGGGAATCACCTTTTTGGTGCAAAAATACTACTCTACGCCTGTCTAACTGTTATCTGTGGCATTGTTCACAGATTAACTAAAGAAATGGGAACAAATTATGAACTCACCAATTATCATAAGTACATTTCTTGTTTCAGACTCGGCGATGCAACATGACGCTAAAAAAATAAGAAAAACACACACAGAGAGCATGCTGAGCTCTTTCTCCGTTTCCCCCGAGAAAAAAATCTTAAAATGAAACCAAAATAAAAACAAATTCACTCACTAAAGTTAGTGTATTTCACGGTTTTAACGTGATACGTTTCCTCAAACAGCTCAAACCCCGCCTACTTGTGGTCACATGACAAAGGTCACGTGAGGAGAGAAACCAGGATACCAGCATATCTCGCGCCTTGTCAGTGAAGTGTAATTTTTGGGAAGTGGTTTCAGCAAAAGGAACAAGAGAAAAAGGACGTGAAAAATCACAGTTCAGCCGAGAGGAAAACATCAGACTGTGTAAGGATTTCTATTCTATTCTATTTGGTCTTTTCTAGTTTATTTAGGTCTATTCTAGTCTATTTTTCTATCTCGGTTATGTTTTGGTAAACACTGGGGTTATTTGATATCATACTGCCACCTTTCTATTGTATTCCTTTCTGTTTCCATTCTGCACTCTACTAATTTAGTCTCTTCTGAGCATTCACTTTTCTTACACTCAAACATCTCACTGTTACTATTATTATTGTTATGGTTAAGCTGCAATTTCAAGATTATTATAGTCTGCAAAACACAGACACATAATCAGAAGCAGTGGGAGATAAAGACTGAGGTCAAGTTCACATGAGACTGTGGTAATGTCTCCTCATGAGGAAATTTTATAGGTTGACTTCAGTCCTGACTGTTCAGAGACAGGTATGCAAAGCACCCAACTGTCAAATGATCATCATATGATTATAAAAAAGTCAAAGCTTGGGAACAGGTCCTGCAGGTAGTTTATTTTTGCTGTTTTTAGTTTTTTTTCCTGTGACACGCAGATTGCAGCATGCGCCTGAAGAAATGCAAACAGACAGACTGACACATGGCTGCACGAGGAGCATTTTTGTTGTTTATTTCCTGAATGCCGGACATCTCAGGAGGAGGCAGATAAAAAGCCAGGAACCCGAGCAGCACCCCGCAAAGCTGATGACATTTAAAGCTGAGAAGAAAACTTAATCGGTTAGCATGAGTTGCTCTTATTCTGTCCTTTTTCACATTTGTGCTGGTGCAGATGTCTCTTTATATCCTGTGCTGAATTCCTCCTCTCCATGTGCCCTTTCCCTCTAAGTGCAATGGAGCAACGTCCTTTGAGAAGAAAGTCACCCCAGCGCTGCTGTTCCTACAGCACCCTGAAGGTGTGGCTGCCCATCCTGTCATGGCTGCCAAAGTACAACCTGAAGTGGCTACAGATGGACGTCCTTGCAGGTATCACCGTTGGGCTGACAACTGTCCCACAGGCTCTGGCTTATGCTGAAGTGGCCGGCCTTCCTGTGCAGGTGAGCCTAGCTTTTCTTTAAGGTTCAGCTCCTTCTGGGTATATTACTTGGGTTTCCTCTTTTTCTCTAAGTGAGGATATAAAATGGGAGAAAGGACTGCATTAATGAACAAGTGAGAGTTAAAAATCATAGTTATGAGTCCTTCATTCAAATATTCCTCATGCATCTACGGTTTCAAATTCAAATAAAATTATTAGTTGAAATTATTAAACTGTGAGTACTTGCTGTTTTTCTTCTTTACAGTATTTTGTAAATCATTGCTAATTTTGTTGCTTTGGGGTTTTAAACTTTTCACCAACATTTAAAATTTTCATCTTGAGTTTGGCGAAATTTTGAGGAGCATTTTTACATCACTTTCAGATTTTGTATAGATTGAAAATTGAGAGAGTGAGCAAGATATAAGGGTCACATGTAGATAGAAGCTTTAGATATTAATGAAAATAATCATTATTTGCATAATCAGGTTTGACTTTAACGACATGTCTGTCCACAGTTCGGACTCTACTCTGCTTTCATGGGGGGCTTCATCTACACCGTTCTGGGGACTTCAAAGGATGTGACCCTAGGCCCCACAGCTATCATGTCCCTCTTGTGTTTCTCGGTGGTGGGGGGCAGCCTCACCGAGCTGTACTGCTCAGCCTCCTCTGTGGACTCATCCAGGCTGTGATGGCGTTACTGAGATTAGGTAAGGGGAGGCATCCCAAGATCATGTGGAAAGCTTGTGATTTCAGTTTTGGGCTTTGCCTGAATTTAGTCAGAACTCGTGAACCAATGAAAGCAAAATAAAAATTTTGTTCACAATAACACACATTGTATGGACCTGAAAACACAGTTCGTTTATCACATTCTTCAGTCTGTAAAATTTAGGTGAACGCCAAAACCCAACATCACAAAATTTAGTTAAGACAGAGAAATGTCATGTGTGTAGGAACTTTAGTGGCAGAGTTGCAGAGACAATCTACTGTAAAATCTGTGGATCTTAAATATCTATCCATCCATTTTCTCAGCTACATATTCAGTTCAGGGTCATGGGAAGCTGGAGTGTAGCCCAGCTTTTATATGGTGACAGGCTGACACAGAGAGACAGAAAACCATTCATGCTCATCTTCACACCTATGTTAGAATTACCATTATCCAAACAAGCATGTCTTTGTGGGAGGAAGCTGGAGTACCCCGAGAGGACCTCTACAGGCACAGGGAGAACATGAAAACTAAACTCAGAAAGACTCCAGCCAGGACCCAGGACCCTCTTGCTGTGAGGCGACCGCACTAACCACTGCAGCACTGCAGCACTGCAGCACTGTTCTGATCCTTAAATATGTTGTGTTTTATTCTTGAATGAACTGCTGTTCTTATGTACTTTTATGATAAAACTGCACTGAATGAGCAGCCTAATAACATGAAAATAACCTCCTTATCTAATGAGAATTTATATTTTCCTCCTGAAGAGATAATTATATATTGATATTATATCTGGAAGGTTCACATGTGTCGTGGTTCTGTAAATCATTCACTGCTTTGCTTCTCTTCTGCAGGTTTCCTTCTGGACTTTATCTCTTTTCCTGTAATTAAAGGGTTTACGTGTGCTGCTGCAGTAACCATTGGATTTGGCCAAGTCAAAGTAAGAGTCAAAATATGCACATGCACACAGCAACAAAAAGACACTCATACACAGATATATACAGTGTTATTGCAGCACATTCAATACAGGAAACTTTATGCTTCAGCAGTAAAAAGTGGCTAAAAGAATGAAAAAAATACACTAGGAAGCACACACAATTAAAACAATAAAATCTAATAATCTCTGGCATGATCATGACCAGCTTATTGGCATCTAGGTAAAAAGAAAATAGTTGTCAGAAACCCCCCAAATAATCATTTGAGCACAGGGTGACACAGTGGTCCAGTGGTTAGTACTGTTGCCTCACAGCAAGAGGGTCTTTGGTATGAATCCACCAGCTAGAGCCCTTCTGTGTGGACTTTGCATGCTCTCCCTGTGCCTGCAAAAGTCCTTTTCACTAGTAATCTTGCCTTTGCGGCTTTACTAGCGAAGGTTCAGATGTCTGTTACCGGTCAAGTTCTTGTATTTTTTGCGTATTTAGTCTCATAATAACAATTCAAACTGTAATCCTTAAACACAGCTATGTGCTCTCCATAAACTTTGTATACTTATTTACCTTTGAATCTAAATTTCCCATTGATGTCATGCAGGCGGGTCGGGAACAAACAGTGGGGGCTGGATGTGGCCCTGGTCTGGTCTTGACATTCAATAAAAATAAATAAAAAACTGCTGATTTACCTGTGTTTAGGTGTCATTGCTGCAGTCCTATGGTGCCAAACGCAGTACCTGTAACTCCTCTTGTTGATAATGTCAGTGGTTTTACCTGCTCTTCCTTTTTTCTAGAATATTCTGGGAATCCAGGGTGTTCCTCAAGAGTTCTTCCTGGAGGTTTACTACACGTTCCATAAGATCCCTGAGGCCAGGATTGGTGATGTGGTCCTTGGTCTGCTTTGTCTCACTCTGTTGGTCATGTTGATGTTCATGAAGTCAAGTCTAACCTCTGATGATGACTCCACCTGCTCCATGATGGCCAGGAAACTAGTGTGGGCTATAGCTACCAGTCAGTACCTTTGTGCTCCTTTGTGCAAGTCTGTTTTACAAAAATAACATAACTGTTCATTCCATTTTATTTTATTTCTTCTTCATCAGTGCGTAACGCCCTGGTGGTCATTGCTGCATCTCTCATAGCATTTTCCTGGGACACATATGGTAATCACGTGTTCACAATCACTGGAAAAACTACCCAGGGACTCCCACCATTCAGGCCTCCACCAACCTCCGACACCACAGCCAACGGCACCGTCGTCTCCTTTGGAGAGATTGTGAAGGTAAGGAGCAGAGGAAACAGCCAATAACCCGAAGAAGGCACTTGATGAGTTGCAACTTTCACTTCCAGGAGTCAGCTCTTAGGAAGAGCAGCTGACTATCCCGTCTTCCTCTCTGTGTTTTTTTAAAGAGCTTTGGAGGAGGGCTAGCGGTGATCCCCTTCATGGGCCTCTTGGAGAGCATTGCTATTGCAAAAGCATTTGGTAAGTTGCTTTAGTCATGTGAACGACAGTGTGTTACCATTTCCACACTTTAATCCAGACTGAAATCAGTCCACAATTGTGAAGGATTAATCTGAGATCTGGTATAAATAATCATGGTTTCAGGGGAGAAATCATAATGATGTTGGTAATTCCTAGAATTTTCCAATTTTTCAATGAGACATTAAAACCTGATAGCCATATTTTTTAACCTAGAACCTGCAAAAATAATGGCTGACAGTCCCATCATTTAATGTCAAACTAACACTGTAAATATGTAGGTTTCTAACAGCATAATGGCAATGATAATCTTAGTATGCATGTGTTAGCATTTAGCTTGTACAGTAACATTGCTGTCAACTTCAAGCTTTGTTATGAAGACAAAATGAATCAAGTTCAATACATTTTATAAAACATAACATGCTGCAAAAACATTTTCAACTCAATAAGACATTATTAGATAGTCAAGGCACCTAAAGAATGCTTCTTTCATCAGGCTGGTGGTTGACTTTAACTTAATGTTTCTCCTCAGCCAGTCAGAACGACTACAGGATCGATGCCAACCAGGAGCTGCTGACAATTGGTGTGACCAACATCATGGGCTCCTTTGTGTCAGCCTACCCTGTCACAGGAAGCTTTGGGAGGTGTGTGTGTGTGTGTGTGTTTGTCTGAGTGTTTTTATTAGTTATATTATTTATACTCTCATGTTTTCCTTCACATTCAGGACAGCAGTGAATTCCCAGACTGGCGTTTGTACTCCAGCTGGAGGGATTGTCACCAGTAAGTTGCGACATTTTTAGCTTTAATTTATTCCTCTTCTGCCCTCTTGTGGTCATTTGTGTTACCATACAGTGAATTATTCTCACTTCATATTTCTTTGGTTCAGTCCGTATCTGTCCGGCACACTTCTAATTAAACAATAAAAATAAAGAGAGAAAGAAAATAATGAAACAAAAATGTACACCTTTAGTTCCTAAACCAAATAATAATCACATATCTTTTTTTGCTGTTCAGCTGCAAATAAATATCACATAGAAAATAAGCTTTTTCTAGGTTTTGTGACTAAAACATTGCCAATGTAATTTATTTTAATTAGTCTTCTGTCTGCCATATATTATTTGCTTTAAAATGTTTCACAGTTTGTTTTTTTTACCTCTGTGTATTTTTGCAGGTGTGATAGTGTTGCTTTCATTGGCGTTCCTCATGCCAGCCTTCTACTACATCCCCAAAGCTTCTCTAGCTGCTGTCATCATCTGTGCAGTAGCTCCGATGGTGGATTACCGTGTGGTGGCTAAGATGTGGAGGATACGTAGTGGGTGTCTGCTTACTATTTTGTTTAGTCAAGTCACTTTTACTTACATAGGATATTTAAATAGAAAGGGAGTTTGCCCAGAGTCGGCTAGTTGAGACAAATGGATTACAAGTTTACAAAATATATAGAAAAGATAGTGACAATGTGTAAATAGGTCTTTGGAACTGATTTAAATTTTTCAGCTGGTGTAAATAACTGGGGGTCTGAGGCCAACATCAGAGAAAGCCCAGTTACCTTTTTTAGACTGGGAAGAGTTCTCGGGAGGACAAGCTAAGAGGACCAAAATGACTTAGGCCATTATTTTAAGAGGGTGATTAAATGCTATTTTAAAGTTGATGATGATGCTGATTTATCCCCCACAGAGCTGGACCTGGTGCCTTTTGTCGTGACGTTCCTGATGAGTCTCTGGCAGGTGCAGTACGGCATCATAGGAGGCATAGCAGTGTCTGGAGTCCTGCTGCTCTACACCATAGCCAGACCCAAAATAAAGGTGCATTATCTTTAGCAGTCTGTGTGCAAGGAGTTTATGAAAGTGTAAGTCAAGTGAAGGCAATTAACTTTTTTTAGCTAAATATCAAATGTAAAGTTTTAAAGGGTTTCACGGGCACAAAAACATTAAAAACAGCAGAAAAAACAATTAAGCAACTAATAAATTAAAGCAGAGAAAAATACCAGCTCATAAAATACTGAACAGATATGAAAAGAGAAAAGGGGAAGAAGAGACGAAGACTGCAAACTTGGAAATAAAAGGAGAAAAAAGCTGATATATTGAGTGAGAATATTTAACTGTGAAAAATGTATTTTAAAGGCAGCACATTAATTATGGTTTGCTTGTTGTTTTCTGTTAGAATTTGTTTGTGATAGAGATTTTTTCTTTGTAGGCACCTAAATCACAGCCGGATTCATCATAGAGTTAAACGGTGATGCTGTTCTGCTTCTTCCTGTTACACTGCAGAGTGTGATGATTGGTCCAGCTTCCAGGAGCTTTAACTTACTCAGACTGTATCTTATGTCAGGGCCAAACTAGAATCCAGATGCAGGACACAAGAATCCAGGTTTATTTACAAAATGAGTGGAATAAAAATGACTAAAGGGGCTGAAGCTGAATGAGAGGAAAAGAGTTTAGTACTGATCTGGAGTTGAGGGTATCAGGGCTGAGCTGAGGAGGGAGTCTGGGGAACAGCTGTGTTGAGTGGGAATAATGAGCTCAGCTGATCTAAAGCTTAATTTTAGGGCGAGGGAGCTTCTAGGAAGGACTGTGATAGTTGGATAGAGAGTGGTTTGAAGGTAGGAGTCGTGAGGGGATGAAAACCAAACCATGAACACCAAAGCAATTGAAACCGATTAACAACCCACTCTGCTAACCAAACAGATAAATATCCCAGAAGTTTAAATAACTTGATGCTATACTCTGATTTAAAAAGTGTTCCTTTAATTTTTTGAGCAGTGTAGTTTGAGATGGACTGTTACTGAGCCTATCTATTATGGTGGTGGAATTAATATGTAGGTATAAGTTGCAGCATTTTCTGGTTAACTGGATGATTGTGGGACCAAAACCCCAGCACACCTTAAATCACGCCTTTAATCAAACACACAGAGAAGAGATGGGGCAAAGACAGGAAGAGAAAACCCTCCTGACTAAGAGGAGGAGCCTGAGCCTGAAGGCCTGACAAAACCTGAATTTATTTAAGTTTATTCTTGTTTCTTAGAGTTTAAAAGATGGTGAACAAAAGAGAAAATGCACACATTGTGTTGACAAAAGGTCAGGCAACGTTTATCCGAAAGATATTTACCAGTGGGGTTTTTTTTATAGGTTGTTAAGGTCTGTATGACTTTAGTTTCTCTAAGAGTGAGTTATATTTCAAATAAATAATGTGAACCGAGGTTTACAGAACAATGTTTATCTTTCAGCGATATAAGTATATATAAGGATTATCAGAAAACAGTTAAAAAATGTTTACAATTTACAATTGATTGATGTTTAAAAAACTGCATATACTATGTATACTATGATGTAATATTTGATATGTACCCTCAATCTTTTGGTTTAAGCTTACTTGGAGCTATTTCCAGCGCACCACAGTCATGTTGAGAGAAAGATAATTTTTTCATTTTTGTAAATGAGAGATTTTTATATATCTGACATTTGAAATAAAGGTTACAGAAGCGGCACGCTTACTGTCTCCAACTTTCTTTGATCACAGCCTGCAGAGGGTCGCATCTTTTTGCATTAACTCAGCAGGACTGTCATATTCAAACTTCAGCTGAAATGAGTGGATAGAGATTATTATTATATTTAATTAAAACTGAACTGAAAATAAAAACTGAAACAAAGATAAAATCCAGACTTCAGAAAAAAATCTACCTGAAATGATCCATCCATTCATCCTTCTGCTTATTCAGTTACGGGGGCAGCAGCCTAAGCAGAGAAGCCCAGACCTCCCTCTCCCCAGCCAACTCCTCCAGTTCATCCAGGGAGACCCCAACGGGTTCCCAGGCCAGCCGAGAGATGAAATGAAAAAATACAAATATACAGGAAATGTCTTTAGTCTTTGTTGAAATTAGTCACAAAAAAACAAAGAAAAAAGGCAGCTTTGGTGCACGTGTTTGTTGAACATCAACATAACTTTGAGACACGTTCTCTGAACTTATTAAATCTTACCCTGTCAATACCTGACATAATGAATAAACTACAACTAAAAGTGAAACTAATAAAAAACGAAAACTAAACATTTTTAAACAAAACTTGTGACGTGAAAAAAATTAATTAAAAAAACAGTAAATCTGGTGAGGACACACTTTATATCCATGGCCTTAAACATAACTGAAGTTGTTTTTGTGGTAATGATGTGGTAATGATGTGTTCCTGTGTGCGCAGGTGTCTGATCATGGTGTGCTGGTGATGGAGTTGAGCAGTGGCCTCACATTTCCTGCAACAGAGTATCTCAGCCACATTGTGCACACTCAGGCTCTGCAGGGTAACAATTTGTTCGATAGTCTGTGTGGTCACCTCTTAGTTGTTCCTGTCGTTTACCTGCTTGTCTTTCCTCAGTGTCTCCTCCACGGTCTGTGGTGCTGGACTGCTGTCATGTCAGCATCATTGACTACACAGTGATCAGCGAGCTGAGGGACCTGCTGAGGCAGTTCAAACTACGAGAAGTGCATCTGATCTTTGCTGGATTGCAGGTACACCCTCCAGTCCTTAAAAACTTTTATTCTGTACTGATGTCTCCCTCCTGCTCACGGCAGATGGCTCCCTGAGTCTGATTCTGCCAGGGTTTCTTCCTGTTAAAAGGGAGTTTTTCCTTCCCGCTGTTGCAGAGTGCTTGCTCATAGGGGGTTGTTTTGATTGTTGGGGTTTTCTGTCTTATTGTAGACAGTGCTTTCACTTTGAGGTGACTGTTTTGATTTGGCCCTATGTAAATAAAATTGAATTGAATTGATGGAGTTCTTAGTCAATGTCTTTTGTTTTCCTCTACCTGTGTCTTCTACCCTCCTTCAGCCCTCTGTTCTGAAGGTTCTCCTAGCAGCTGATCTGAAGGGCCTCAGGTACACTGACAGTGTGGATGCAGCACTGCAGATGGAGTCCAGGAACCTCCTCGATGACTGACGCCAAAACTGTCTACTCACAGTCTGGAGAGAACATGCGTGATGCTCAATAGATGCAATGTGGCGACAACATTGACCACTGATGTCTCCTATCTGGGATTATAAGGCTGTTAAGACCTTAAAAAGTCAAACTACCTCCAAGGAGTGATTTATTTGCTGCAACAGCCACTGACCAAGTGAAGTCCCCCTGCAATTTCCTCAACTTGACTTTGGAAATGGGCAATCTGTTAAGTTTACAAACACTACATTATCCACTGCACAAGAAGTTTGGAACACAAGTCTACTATGATGTGGGAGAGGAAAAACAATATAAATGCATTCATATATGCTTTGTAAAAGTAATAGTAGATGTATGCAGTATAATTTTTCTAATAGATGTCTGTGTGATATTTTAAGGCTGAAATGTGCTGAGAGAGACCAAATATGTTTTATAAGATCAAGAAGTTACTGATTAATGAACTAAACAAAGTAAGGCTAACACATGAGTAATTTTATTTATTTATATGTGTAAAATGTAGTGTAAAACAATAGATTCTCTTATTTTGTGTTGGTATAGAAATGCTTCTAAGAAGAAGAAGAAGAGGGAAACTCATATGTCTGACATAGCTCATCTACTTGTATGAGAACTGAAAAGCCTGATGGCTGTGGGTACAAGTGATTTTCTGTCTCTCTCTGGTTTACAACAGAGAGAGAGGAGTCTTCCAGTACTTGTTTGTTGTTCCATAAAGATGTTATAAAGTGGGCAACTAGAGTTGTTCGGGATGTCGTCTGATGTCTTTAGTGTGCATTTTTTCACCACCTCTCCCAGTATATTCAGTCTGGCTCCAATTACAGAGCCAGCTTTCCTCACTAGTCTGTCCAGTCTCCTTGCATCCTTGTTTCTGATGCTGCTACCCCAGCAGGCTGCAGCACAGAGCAGCACACTTGCCACCACAGACATGATAGAACATCAGCATTTTACTGCAGATGTCAAAATTATCTTAGTTTTCTTAACAAAAAGAGACAGCTCTTCCCCTTTTTGTATAGTTCGTCTGTATTCAGGGGCACGTCTAATTTGTTAAGTAGGTGTAAACCTAGATATTTCTCTATGCCTACCCCACAAACTTTCACAGGCTGGAGAGGGAGCAAAGGTGGAGAAAAAGGCAAAACCTTTAAAACTTTGCTCATTATAAATAATTGGATTCAGTCTTGTGGCAGACATGGTGTACATGGTCTCCCATTGACATGTTGATGAGTGAATTATATTTTTAACGCATTACATGATATTTGTACGTGTCTCTGTACATGCAGAAATTTTAATAGTTCTGATCACTTATTCTTTTAGCTCATTATATATTGTCCGTTTTCATGTGCATGACCATGTTTTATTTCTGCTAGTTTTCCATCTACGTTCAGTTAATTGCTCTCTCCAGTATACAGTCATGGTAAAAAGAAAGTACACCATCTTTCAGTTCTAAAGTTTTACATATCAGGACATAATTAAAAAAATAAAAACATCTTGTCCTTATCAGGTTCTAAAATTATTTTTACTAAATATTCAATACGAACCTCAAATGAAAAGCAGCACATGACAATTGCACCATGTCATTATTTAACAAAAACTAAACCAAAATGCAGAAGCAGTATGAAAAAAATGAACTACATCTCATGATTCAGTGGATTTTTGAACTACTTCAGTCTTTCATCTCTGCAGAGGAATTTTGGCCCACTCTTCTTTACAACATTGCTTCAGCTCCTTGAGGTTTGTGATCATTCATTTATCCACAGCTCTCTGAAGGTTCCTCCCACAGTCTGGTTGAGATCTGGACTTTGGGTCATTTTAACACCTTAATTTTTTTGCTTCAGCCATTCTGCTGTAGATTTGATGCTGTGCTTGGGATCATTGTCCTGTTGCATGACCCAGTATGGGCCAAGCTTTTATCTGTCAAACAGATGGCCTCACATTTGGCTCTAGAATATGTTTCTGTACAGAAGAGTTCATGGTGAACTCAGCAACTGCAAGGTGCCCACATCCGGTGGCTACAAAATAAGATCACCTCTGCACAGGAATCTTGGGAACTCTGAGCAAGTGGATCAAAAAATTCATGAATCCCCAGAAGGATGTTTACATCAGCCACACATTAACATTTTCCTGTACTTCAAAAAAGGCTGCAACAGTAACAGCAGCAATCATCATCATCATCATGATGAAGGCAAAATCTCCATGAGAGCATATTGTTCCTTCAGTGTTTCTCATAGTGTCATATCAAGTGTACTTTTAGTTTGGATTATATTGTGTCTTATCAGTTGTATAGTTTGACCTTAAATTGGTTAAAGTGGTTACTTATTTATAGTATAGCATAAACATTCCAAGAAGTTGCACAACTTTTCCACTAAACAATAGCTAAGATAAAACATATTTCAGTATGACAAACATTGATATTAATTTGCAGAAAGTTGATGTCTACATTGTTATTTTTATGTATTTATTACTTTTATTGGATTAGGGGATCTTACAAATGCATCTGACCGATACCTAAAGAAGGCTGATATTGTGTCTTTGTGTTGTTGTAAGCAGAACTGACGTGAAATCTGTTGCAAGACTTTTTGCTAAACTAAAACAGCCCTCTTTGACAAACTATAAATTTGGGGTTTTATTAGTAAATTATTGTAAGTAAATTAGATGGCTGTTTTTACTTTGAATTCAAAAGGTATATATTGAATTTTTTTTTTTAAAAACAAAAAAGACTCAGGGAATAAAGATCTCTTCTATAATAAGAGCACCACATGGGTGAAACAGCAAGGACGTGGGTCAAGGAACTGATGAACCCCAGAAGGATGTTTAAGTCAGTCACACATTTTAACATTTTTGAACACAGATGGAATATGAGCTTCAGCAAGTAAAGGTCCAGACTTGAAAGACAATGACAGATAGAAAATGCACAAATCTTAAAACAGGATTTCTGAGGATCAGGATCTGACAAAGTTCAACCTGCTCTTTGTTTCTGTCACAGTGCGTAGAAGCAGGCCGTGTGGCTCGTGGAGGAAGGGAGTACCCAAATACAGGATGCAGGAGCAGGTACGAAACAAAACAAGCCTTTATTGTGGCTGAACAAAATAAATACATGAATCAAAAGAATAAAAAACAAAACTAAAGGAAACCTGAACCAAGAGGAAGGAATACAAAAAAAAAAAGCCTGCAGACCACAGAAGCAAAACACTGCCAAAAAAGACAACAAGACTCTGACATCTGACCAGGGCAAAACTGAGAGAATAAATACACAGAGGGAACGAGGGGTGAGTGGAAACAGCTGGGGCAAACAGGTGACCAGAATGACACTAGCAAGCCTCATGGAAGTAAAACAAAACACAAAGCACAAGAGCAGGTCACCTACCAATTGGAAGGTTGGCAGTTAGATTCCTGGCTGCTCCGGGCTGCGTGCCAAAGTATCCTTGGGCAAGGTACTGAACCCCAAGTTGCTCTCCAATGCACACGTTGGAGTATGGATGCGTATGAATGTTAGACAGTAAGCACTTAGCTTAGTTTCATATGGAAGTGCTTGTGTGAATGGGTGTGAATGGGTGAATGCAAACATGTTGTATAAGTGCTCTGAGTGCTCAGAGTAGAAAAGCGTTATATAAGAACTAGTCCATTTACCATTTACACAACACAGGAAGAAGGACACTGTGAAAAACAAAAGAAACACTTTGGGACGGAACACAGGACGGACTAAGGTGTAAAGCAATGAGAACTAACTAAGAATACATAAGAGGAATATTAAACAATATAACAAAACAAAACAGTAACAACAAAGATAACAAAACTACAAAAGACCATAAACTAAGAAAACAAGGGGTCGCAGACCCAGGACCGTAAAAGTTTCTTGCCATTTCCTGTAGTTCAAAAAAGCTGCAACAAAAATGCAATTATGTATGCTTCATTTTTAATTGTGATTGTATGATATCTTATCAGTACAATAGTTAGATAGGAATTGGTGTGATAGGCTATCTGCTTTCATCCTCCTCCTTTCGGCTGCTCCTTTTATGGGTCACCGCATCTGCCTCCATCTCACCATATCCGTAGCATTCTACTCTGCCACCAAACCTGTCCGTGAATTTTTTTTCCTGTGGTCTTCCCCTTTTTTTCTGCCTGACAGCACTATGTTCAACATCCCTTGTTCAATATATCCACTCTCTCTTTCTCTGTACGTCTAAACCATCTCAGCTCTGCTTCCTTTTTGTCAGTGTTGCTGTCTTCAAACCATACATCACTCACTCACTACCATGTTGTAAGCCTTCCCTTTCACTCTTGCTGCTATCCTTCTGTCACAAATCAACCCTGACACTCATCTGCAGCATCTACAATCTACAATGTTACCTCTGGAAAAGAACAAGGGTTGGATTGCTAGTGTAAACTCGCAGACCTGCCAAAGACCACCCCTAGGGTTTGTGATCACATCAGCACCACTAAGAAACGTAAACCAGCTGTCAAAACAGCCACAAGAACAAGAAGATATGCCAGACAGAGACAGCAGCTAAAGGGAAAGGAGCACCAGTGAGGTGTTCCAAGGTTTCATCAAAACACATATTCTGAGGCTGATAAACTACCCTTTTCTCTTGGGTTTCTTTTGTACAGATACACATTCTTATATGAATGATGTCTGCATAGAAGGAAATTATCATGGACTGGTAGCGAGAGTCAAATGCACAGGAAACAGCTGGATTGTGGCATTGATTGCAACAATACACATTGATTTGTTTTTTCAAGAAAGACTGCGGCTTAATCTCAGGGGTGGCTGTAGCTCAGGAGGTAGAGTCACCAACTGATCGGAAGGTCGGCGGCTCGATTCCTGGCTACCCCAGGCAGCATGCCAATGTATCCTTGGGCAAGATACTTAACCCCAAGTTGCTCTCCGACGCAACCAACCGTTGGAGTGTGAATGTTAGATGATAAAAGCACTTAGCTTAGTTAATCATGGAAGTGCTTGAATGAGCACATGTTGTATAAGCGCTTTGAGTGCTCAGAAGAGTAGAAAGTCCATTTACCATTTAATGGAGTCAACTTGTCTCCTGTATTTATAAGAGCTAAAGATAAATTGCCTCAGTTTGCACATCCTCAGTTCCTTTCCTTATTTCATACCTTAATCCTTCCCACTGGAAAACTAATAGGAGGATCCAAGGAAGAGACACAAGGAGAGAGGAGTTGAGGCATTAATTTTCAAGTAATCTCATTTGGCACACTGAGATTGTCTGTCCATTGTTTTATTATATCAAATGATCTTCTTGTGGCCTCAGACAGTGGACTCATCTTTGTGTTTGTCCTGCTAGACCTCAGTGCAGCTTCTGATACTGTTGACTGTTTATTACAGAGATTAGCGCATGCCATAGGTACTAAAGGTACTGTGCTGTAGTGGTTTGAATCATATTTATCGAATAGACTCATTGCTTTCTTAGCAATGTTCTTTCGCGAATGGCTGAAAATTGGATTCCCATTTGCATGATGTCCAGCTCTTCTGTGCTCACCATCAAAAAGTACCTTCTTTAATCATTAATCAAAAACAGTAAAACAAGAACAAGGAACTGACTGAAGAAATACAAAGAACTGGTGTGTATTCCAGCAAGTAATGATAAGAAATGACATGCCAGTGTAATAAAAATGCAATAAATCGACCTGGAAAATGAGAAAGGTCATTCAAATAGGCAACAAAGTGAGCCACTTCTGTTTTCTGAGAAGCCAGTTTGGTTCATGGAAACTAAAATTCTATAAAGACAAACAACAATACACACAACATAGATGATCACAGAACTCTTTGCTTGGTTAAGAAAAATAGCTTCACAACATCCAGTCAAGTCAAGAACACTCCTAAGGAGACAGGTGTGTCATTGTCAGCGTTTATAATGAAGATTTGCTTTAAATACAGATGGTTTCGGTGCAAACCACTATTTATACTCAAGATCAGGAAAGGCAGATTAGACTTTGCCAGAGTACATCTGAAAGAGCCTGGTGAGCTCTGGAAAGAAATTCTTATCACATACTCTGTCAAACATGGTGGAGGCAATGTTACTGCATGGGCACATATGGCTGCCAGTGGATCCGGGTCACTAGTGTTTATTGATGATGTGACTCCTGATAGAAGTGTCAGAATTCTGAAGTGCACAGGGCTCCACTCTCTGCTCAGATTTAGCCAAATGCTGCAAAACTGATCGGACAGCTCTCCACAGTGCAAATGGAACATCAGATGAGCGTTTCAGTTATTGGAGGCAGAGAAACTAACAAGCAGCAACTGAAGGTGGCTGCGGTAATAACCTGGCAGAGCATCTCAAGGGAGGAAATATTGATTGAAGCCATTGATTGCAAAGGATTTTCATCCAAATATTAAAAATAGTCCTTATATTTAAAATTATGTTTGTTTTTTCGGTTACTTTTGCTCTTCAGAAAATTGGGGGCTATATATAAAAATGTCAAATTCCCGAACAGCTAATGCTAAACTTTTGTAAAGTCCCCTTGGATTAAAGCTGAAAGTTTGCACTTTAATCACAACTTTGGTGTCTGATTTAAATTTTGCACAGAGGCAAAATTACAACAAAAAAAAATCTTTCTCTGTTCAAAAATCTGTGGAACTAACTGTGTAAGTAGTTAAATGTTCAGTGGCGTTTTAAGTCTTCGATGATGTTTGGTAAGGCTCACCTAATCTCATCAACAGACCATTTAGATGGCAAAAGGAAGTGGACCGTGAGAAAAGATTATTGGATCAAATAATATTTTTGAATTCCTGGAATACAGTTTCATTGCATGAAAGTCAGTGTACTCACTATTGTTTCAGGTACTTATAAAAAAAATAACCCTCTTTGTCATAAACATCATGTTTCAACAATGGCCTGAGACTGGTTGTTGGACCATAAAAAAATACTGACTCATACTCTGTTTGAACATGACTTTTTCTTCTTTAGATTAATGAGTGACTCTTTTGATGCCTTATATCTTATCACTTTATGCATTTCACCACCTTCAAATTGTCCTTTCCACACAGAAACAGGCCTATAAAGCCTCATTCTCACACTGACTGTGAGCTTAAGTGCTTATCACTGATTATCAAAGTCTCTCCAGGGTAAGTACAGAGACATCAGAAGTAATAAATTTTATGCAACATAAAATATCATTATTTAAAAATGTATTTTTAAAATACCTGCTTTGTCTTTTTTTATCTAGTTTATGTTGTGGATGGGATCAATAATGGGAGTGCCTGGTGGACTGTTTTTACTCATTCTTTTGCATGTTTTTACAGGAACCTCTTCAGGTAAACCATTTCTATTTAGATATATATTTACTGTGCAATTGTACTGTTATAATCTTTAATGGCACTTTTCTTTTTTGTCATATATGGATGGACTCTAATTAAGACACTAATGAAATACTTGCTCCAGAGAAATAATGCTCAGCAACAAAGTATAGGGATGGATATGTAAATCACAAACACGACCTTGTTAATTTTCTGGATAAATGTGGATTAAAAAATATTTGGTAAATATTCCCAACTACTTTTTAAAGGGATGTTATTATATATTGCTGATTATGTTTGAGATATGAATTTGAAAACTAGGCAAAAATTTTAAATTAAGATCTGTAGGACAGAACAGGATCAGAAAAAAGTAATACTTTATAACCCTTAAAAAACCTCATATTCGAAGATTATTTTAACTGTTACATGAAATGCTGCAAAACAATGATTTTGAAGCATAATCTAAATTACATCAAAAAATAAAAACGGGCTTGGAGTCCACAACTGTGGTCATAATGAAGATGCTAGCATCATCTGTGAAGGTAAATGTTGATGCATATTTCAGGTACCTGCCAGTTCTTACTGCTGACATTTAACTGAAAAATATTCTCATCAGTTCCCTTTATTTAACATTTAAAGATGAATTTGTTTTGCAGCACATGAAATCAAATGTAAAGTAATCACTACTTTGTGTTCAGAGCATGAATTCAGTTTGATTCCCAGTGAGAAAAGAATGAAGTTGAAAAGTATTGTAGAGAGCCTCTCCTCATTAATGGTGATGGAGGTGCAGACTGACTTTGTCTTTTGAGTTCACAGAAAGTTTTCTTTCAGTCCAACCAGAAATCAACAGCACAGCATTTCCAACCACACCAAGGCCACAGACCACTAACATCATTGCCACAACACCAGTGGACAACAGCACAGCGGTTGAGGGGGAGGTCCGTCTGGTTAATGAAGGAAACAGCTCGTGCTCTGGCAGGGTGGAGATCTTCCACAGTGGACAGTGGGGGACGGTGTGTGATGATTTCTGGGGCCTGGTGGATGCTCAGGTGGTGTGCAGACAGCTGGGCTGTGGCAGGGTCCTCTCAGCACCAACAAATGCACGGTTTGGACAGGGCGGAGGACCCATCTGGCTGGATGATGTCACGTGTACAGGCAGCGAATCAAAGCTCTCCCAGTGCAGCCACAGAGGGTTTGGATCTCATAACTGTGGTCACCAGTGAGGACGCAGGTGTCATCTGTGAAGGTGAATATGAATCTGTACAGCTAAAAACACTGAGGCCCAGCTGTGTTACTGTCTGCCTCTGGTATACTGTAACATTAAGCTGAGAGCATTTTATTTGTAAACTGCTGTAGAAACATTAAATTTGTGATTTACTCAACAGTTTTTTAACCACAGGCATAAAATCTTTTGTCTTACAGTCATGAATTGTGAGAAATATATTCCTGCTATTTTTTCTCACATTGTCTTTACAATTCAAAATCAGTGTTGAATTAAAATGTTTTAATATTTTTAGCTAAAACTCTACATTTTAAGTATTTGTCCACGCATGTTGAAAACATTCAACAAAGGAGTAAGAAAGGGAAGAAAGCCAAAGTCATTGTTTAAAATATGGAATGTCATGTCTCTATTTTGTTACGTTGTGTATCTTTGAACAAACACCTGAGTCCAAAGTTGCATGACACCACCACCGTATGGACAGAAATACTGGGACAGCTCCACATCACACCTACAGGAACTGCTCAGGCATGGAAACCCATGCCACGAAGCTCCCGGTGCACAGTTTTGTACTGATGGAGCTTTACAGTTATTGAGTCTGCAGAACACTGGACGCTTTAAGGCACTCTGTCCCTCAGTACTCAGTAACCCCACTCTATAACTTTATGTGGTATGACACTTCATGGCTGAGTTGCTGCGGCTCCTCAGAGCTTCCACTTTGCAGTTTTACTATTTATAGTTGATACTGGAATATCTAGCAGAGAATAAATTTCATCATCTTGCTCGTTGCAGTGGTGGCATCCTATTACAGTGAGCTATGCTACTCAGTGAGCTCTTTAGATTGACCCATTCTTTCACAAACACTGGCAAAGGCATTTGGCATGTCTAGGTGTTTGATGTTATACCAGTGTGACAATAGGACTGAAAATATCTGAATTCAAAGATTAAGAGGTGTGGAACAATACTTTATCTATGTAGTATACATCAAGAATTCCATTTTTTTTCTTGTTTTTTTGAGATAACAAAAAGCTACATTTTACTCTAGATTACAGTTTTGAAAACATGGCAAGTTTATCAGAGATTCTTATACATAATAACAGTTTCTTTTTATCTGTCTTGATCTTTTTGAATAGATATTTTTTTTACAGATTATGCCTGACCCATTTCGTGTGTGCCTGCCTTTGTCTGTCGTTCTGGATTGAGAAGCTCACAGTCAGACAATACTTTAAAAACAGATAGTTACAGTGTTTATATTAATCTATGCATACTGCCTCCAAGTAATTTAGAGGAATCTGTCAATAATATGTCAATGTAAAAACAGAGTCAAATTAACTACCATCACATTTGGACCTATAGATCAAATGAGTAGAAATCTGATTATGCTCATTTTCTTCTGTAGCACCTCCCATAAACAGTGTTATGTTCATTGTTTTTGTTGTAGCTGCTTCACCAGTGAGGCTGGTCAACAGTCAGAACCGCTGCTCTGGCAGAGTGGAGGTCTTCATTGCTGGACAGTGGGGCACAGTGTGTGATGATTCCTGGGACCTGAATGATGCCAGCGTGGTGTGCAGACAGCTGGATTGTGGAAGGGCTCGTTCAGCACTGCAAAATGCAGCTTTTGGAGCAGGGAGCGGGCCCATCTGGCTGGATGATGTTAGATGTGTTGGAAATGAATCATCAGTGACTGACTGCAGACACAATGGGCTTGGAGTCCACAACTGTGGTCATAATGAAGATGCTAGCATCATCTGTGAAGGTAAATGTTGATGCATATTTCAGGTACCTGCCAGTTCTTACTGCTGACATTTAACTGAAAAATATTCTCATCAGTTCCCTTTATTTAACATTTAAAGATGAATTTGTTTTGCAGCACATGAAATCAAATGTAAAGTAATCACTACTTTGTGTTCAGAGCATGAATTCAGTTTGATTCCCAGTGAGAAAAGAATGAAGTTGAAAAGTATTGTAGAGAGCCTCTCCTCATTAATGGTGATGGAGGTGCAGACTGACTTTGTCTTTTGAGTTCACAGAAAGTTTTCTTTCAGTCCAACCAGAAATCAACAGCACAGCATTTCCAACCACACCAAGGCCACAGACCACTAACATCATTGCCACAACACCAGTGGACAACGGGACAGCGGTTGAGGGGGAGGTCCGTCTGGTTAATGGAGGAAACAGCTCGTGCTCTGGCAGGGTGGAGATCTTCCACAGTGGACTGTGGGGGACGGTGTGTGATGATTCCTGGGGCCTGGTGGATGCTCAGGTGGTGTGCAGACAGCTGGGCTGTGGCAGGGTCCTCTCAGCACCAACAAATGCACGGTTTGGACAGGGCGGAGGACCCATCTGGCTGGATGATGTCACGTGTACAGGCAGCGAATCAAAGCTCTCCCAGTGCAGCCACAGAGGGTTTGGATCTCATAACTGTGGTCACCATGAGGACGCAGGTGTCATCTGTGAAGGTGAATATGAATCTGTGCAGCTAAAAACACTGAGGTCCAGCTGTGTTACTGTGAGTTGTACAACATTAGGCTGAGATGATTTATAGATAAAGACTACTACTGAAATAGTAACATTAAAATCTGTTTTTATTGTTTCTACTGAAACTTTGCATTATTTAAGAGTTTTTTCAACACATTGACAACAATAACTAAAGCAACTGAGCTATAAGACATGTCATGACACTATTATATTATAACTACCAGTGTTGACCATCTGGGATTGAGAGAGTCACATTCATATAATTAAAAAAAAAGATACTATGTAGCAGGCGTTACAATATTTCTATGAATCTGCAGATACTGCACACAAGAACTATTAATGACAAAGTCAGTTGAAAATAAATTAAAAAATAAACTGTCCACACCTGTTAACACATGTGTAATGGAGACCAGGGGTTCCATTACCTTTACCTGCTTATATAGTTTAATAAAGGATTGAGGTTTTAAATAAGCTATATAAAAAAATAACACATTAATTGTTTCGAGTATTCTTTATTGAGTTTGAGTTAGTTTGTGTTGCGACAGTTATGAAAGGTGAAGAAATAGAAGGGAACTGGCCATCCTACCTGTATAGAAAGAAAAACCTGAGAACTGTTCACAATCTCTTTCACAATCTTCCTTCTGTGTTGTAAATATTTGGTGTGTGTGTTAAGGTTAGCAGTACTTACCTTCTCCTAGTTGTCTCTTCAGCAGGATGTAGAGCAAAAGATTGGAGGGAGCTCAATCACCTGCTTATGAGCCCTTGTGGCAAACCAAAGTATCATGTTAGGGGAGTTCAGATTAAAGAGTTTTAATATAGATGTATAAAATCAATTTAAAAAAGCATTTTACTGAAATATTTTTTATGAATTTGTATATATGTAAATATTCATTTTTTGTGTTAAATTTTGTTTGGTTTTGGGAATGGGATTATTTTGTTTCCTTTGTTTAGCTGCACCCAAACTTGGACCATTCTGGATGCTCACCTGTGGCAGGGAGAGTATAAAAAGAAGCCATTTGCTTATAGAGTTGTTGCTGTTGTTGTATTTATGACTGTGAAATGCTTCTGCTTATTTAATAAAGCCCTCAAGTTGGAAGAGTTTTATTCCAGCCTCTGCTTAAATGCCAAGGGACCGCCGGCCAAACTGACAACATGCAAGAAAGAAAAAAAAATTGTTTTTTTTGTGCAGCTAAAGACACTGAGGTCCCACACTGAATTATGAATATTTCATCTATAGCAACTTCCATAAGCAGTTTTGTGTTCATTGTTTTTGTTGTAGCTGCTTCACCAGTGAGGCTGGTCAACAGTCAGGACCGCTGCTCTGGCAGAGTGGAGGTCTTCATTGCTGGACAGTGGGGCACAGTGTGTGATGATTCCTGGGACCTGAATGATGCCAGCGTGGTGTGCAGACAGCTGGACTGTGGAAGGGCTCGTTCAGCACTACAAAATGCAGCTTTTGGAGCAGGGAGCGGGCCCATCTGGCTGGATGATGTTAGATGTGTTGGAAATGAAGCATCAGTGACTGACTGCAGACACAATGGGCTTGGAGTTCACAACTGTGGTCATAATGAAGATGCCAGT
The DNA here is from genome assembly GCA_024447675.2 of Pterophyllum scalare. Taxonomy (NCBI): domain Eukaryota; kingdom Metazoa; phylum Chordata; class Actinopteri; order Cichliformes; family Cichlidae; genus Pterophyllum; species Pterophyllum scalare. The sequence continues at coordinate 120,278 of JAMQGT020011828.1, forward strand.
GTTATATGTGAATGTATGTTCATTTTTAAATGTTTGTGAAATAATGCACTTCTTTTCATACTGATTTAAGTTTGTGTAGGTACTTGTCTAGCTCTCATTTAGTATTTTCTATTTTATGTCCTTTCATTTTAAATTAGTGATTTAGTCTTTTTCTTCAGTCCAGCAGCCTCCATCCCAGCATCCTCAATTAATATGTGCCCGTGATAAAATCCAAGTAGGTCTGCATGTGGCCAGCATGTCATCCTCTGGTTTGAACCCATTCTCGGGAAACCTGGTTTCCAGCAACTGTTCCTGGGTCAGGGTGCATGATGATATTGTTTGGTATGAAGTGGAGACTCAGGCAGGTGCCTGTGGAAACACACTGAGGGTAAAGACTTAATTCTCTCTTTCTGTGACTCAATTAAACAGTCAGCTGTCCATTTAACATGTCATAATTTGGAGCGAATAGCGAAGACCTTTAAGTGTAGCAGGTTCTCATCATCACACACTGATATTTACCTGGCATCTCCTGCATCTGATGATCCTTTAACTTCTCCCCCATCTGGTGGATCTTTCGATGAACTGTTTTGTGTAGACCTCATACACAATCTGTTCCGTGTGCACACACACACGTAACAGATTGGGGAGTTTGAGTCAGTCCTACAGTACCCCCCCCCCGCCGCCCTCAGTCCAGCTGACATGATTACTGAACTGACTGAAAATGTCCTCATTTGTCTTTCAGACCAACAGCACACATGCCATCTACTCCAACAGTTTATTCATCTACCCACTAGCTAATTTATCCTTCATCCTTCCTGTGACTCTTCCCTTCTCCTGTGCTTATCCCCTGGACACAGATGCCAGTCTGAATGTGGCTATCAGACCAGTTCTGCCGTAAGTTCATTGAATCTAATTGTAGCATCACTCACCATGTGCACTTCCTGAATGCAAGTCTTCTTAATAAGGAGCTCTTTTCAGAAACTTCTACGGTGATCTATTGAAACAGCCATCTATCTGACATAAAGTTAAAAAATTCTTTAATCTTCCTGCCCAAGAATAAGAAGATTGTCTTCTCTTGTCTACATACAGCTTTTGGAGGATTATATATATTTAAAATTTTATTTGAAATTTTTTTTTAAAAGAAATATCTTTCTAAACAATAATGGAATATAACAAAGGAAAAAAAAATTAAATTGTGGAAAAATGATTATCAACAAGCATAGATGATAAATAAACAAAGCTTTCTTTCCAGACAGAGAAGGGAGAACTGTGAATTAACAGAAGAAATTTATTTAATGAAATTAAATTTACTGTGAGAAATGTAGTTAAGCTATATGGTCTGGTATTTATATAGTGCTCTTCTACAATAACTAAGCATACAAAGCGTTCTGACACTACAAGCCACATTTACTGGTTCATACAGTATTTTATTCTATGTACTTTAGGTACTTTTCATCTACCTTTCACATACTGACATACCAGTGGATGCATATTTTGCATCTCACCCAAAGACATTTCCACCTTGTTTAGTGGAGGAGTCGGTGGATCGAACCATTGAACTTCTGATTAGGAGACGACCCATTCCAGAGCATAGCAGCATGTATGTGAGACAGAGTCAAAACAAAGCAAACAAAACCAAACCACTCCTCCTACACAATCCAGGAAAAAGACAGAATAACAACAAGCAGAGTCTGAGGGATCATAACATATTTTTTTTTCCTTTGTCAGGTTGGCTGGAGGTATTTCAGGCTCGGGTCCAAAAGCTAGAGCCTCCATGTCTCTGTTCCGCAACTCCAGCTACACTGCATCTTATCCAGCAGGCCAGGTCATCCTCCCAGTGGGTTCACCTCTGTATGTGGGCGTCTCTGTGGAGGAGACAGACCCAGCTTTGGCAGTTGTTCTGGAGGACTGCTATGCCACTCACTCACCAAACCCCAATGATCCCACACAATATCCTCTCATCCAGAACAAGTATGTGCACCTCTCTAGCCTCAGCAGATGCTTTGTGGGATACAGTGAACTGTATGGACCCTGTTGACATCTTCTTTCTTCTCTCACAGGTGTCCCACTGACCGCCAAAAGGTGTCAATAGTTGAGAGTGGCTCATCTCTCCGAGCTCGTTTCTCTGCTCTGCTGTTCCTGCTCCAGGGTGAATACAGAGACATTTATCTTCACTGCAGCCTCAGTCTGTGTAACCAGAAGAGCAACTACTGTGTACCAGTGAGTTACATATTTCACTTTAGCACCAGTTCATCAAAATGGTTTCTCTTTTAATGGTATCTCTTTTTTCACATCCTCTCCGTCTTGTAGCCGTGTACCAGCAGGACAGGCCGTTCTGTTTCCAACTCTGCTTCCATGAATCCCATCACCATCGGACCAATCACTTGTGAGTATGAATTAAAATCTGATTTCAGGACTGATGTTTTGGCATAAGGATCTATATGAAACTATTAATTACATTTCTTCTTTTTCTTCTTCTTCTTGTTCTTTATTTTTAGGGGACAAGTCAGCTGAGTGAGCAAGTAACATACTATATTTCCACAAAGACATTATATAGTGAGATCTTAGCTGCCAATATTTTTGTGCTTGTTTTCAGTATATTGATTATTTGAATATAGTATGCATAACAAATATTTTTCTATATTTTTTTTTACATTTTGGCTAAGACTTCTTTTTGTATATTTGAGTGTAAATTGTGCAAAAAAAAAGTGTGCATCCAATTAAAAACTGCCGTGTGATGTTGGAATCTGAAACCAACTGAGTGATGAACTGGTAGCTGCAGATCCCACCACATGGATGGCAGCTTTAATTTATACCAGCCTTTCAAAGGGTCTAATCAGACCCACTAGATGGCATTGCAAAGTGTGAAAATTGCAGAGAAGGCATTAGTGTTGTACTGGTGAGCATTTCTTAAGAATTAAATACATCTAGATTTTGACAAGTTGTTTGAATCATAAAACAGTAAAACTTTATTGTTCAAATTACTCCACATGTAAAGGTTGCATTTGTAGATCCACTGTGATCTGTGAATTGTGATAGACATATAATGACAGTGGACGTTTAACTCATTGTTGGAAAACTGAGACATATTGTGGAAATTTCAGATTCTTAAAAATGTCCTGTAATGTATATCATCTGTTCTGTAGACCATAATTTTCAAAGTAAAGAAACTGAAAAATTTGGAGGTGTTTATTTTTTTCTCATAACTTATTATGAAAGAGTTTTATAGTGCTATTCCTCTTCAAAATGATTTGGGCTGCATCTGGTCCATGAACTAAAATGAGTCTGACACCCCTGTTTTAGATGGATAACCATAAAATTCAATATATGTATACTGCACTCTATTTTTCAAGAGGTATTGTGGGATACTTTACTATAGAGTTTGTATAGTTATCTTCCCTTCATTCACATCCAGGACAAGATGTGATTGAAGAGCAGACTTGCCATTTTAATTCAAGGGGTTTAACAAAAATGGCATGAAAGAGAAAAGTAAAAAAACATTCACATTGCACACAAAATCATGACCTTTTGACTCAAATAGGTTGTTATGCAATAAAAACTACACTAAGACAAGCAACTGAATCTACTTGTGATAAAGCCCAAAACGCCTGCTTATTGCAGTGTTCCTCTATTATGAGCTTTGTGATTGATATTGGTTATCTGACATCTGACCACAGTCAGTGTTAAATAAATCCTGAGAGGTACACAAATACACTGTATTGCTCACCCATTCAAATAGCTAAATTCAGGTTCCAATGACTTCCGTGGGCACAGGTATATAAACCCAAGCACTTAGATGGAATAACAAGAGTGAATGCACTGAACAGCTCAGCAACATCAAAAGGCCTGAAGGACCTTGGGAGACATCTAAAGTGGATGACACAATTCTTTCATTGGGTAAGAAAAATTTCACACGATCTTCAATAGAATAGAATAGAATAGACTAGAATAGAATAGACTAGAATAGAATGCCTTTGTCATTATACAGAATGTTCAATGAGATGGGAAGGCCACTCCTGTTTAGTGCCATCCAGTAGAAAGTAACACTTTCTAAAAATATAAAAGAAAACTTCTAAGAATATATAGAAAATAAAATGGAATGTATAAAAAATATACATCATAAAAAATAAAATAAATAGGTAAGTATATACATATAAAAATGAAGATGGGTGAGTATTGCACTTGGTGAATGAATATTGGATATTGCACAATATAGGGGTGATAGATATTGTTCAGTATGAATAATATAATATTGCACAGAGATCACAGAGATGTGGGTATTGCACAGTTAGAGTGTTTGAGTTCAGGGTGGTTATTGCTTTGACAAAGAAACTGTTCTTGAGTCTGTTTGTTCTGGCTTTGATGTACATGTAGCACCTGCCAGAGGGCAGCAGGTCAAACAGTTTAAAGCCAGGATGTGAGCTGTCCTTCATGTTTTTGGCTCTGTTGAGCCAGCGGGAGGTGTAGATGTCCATCAGGGAGAGGAGAGGTCAGCCAACAATTCTTTGTTCTGTCTTGACTACTATCTGAATCCTCTCTGTCTCAGTGCAGTTGCCATGCCATACTGTGATACAGAAAAGTATGTCAGCAAGCACTCAATGGATGAGCGGTAAAAGGTCAGCAGCAGGTTTGAGTCCAAGTTGTCCTTCCTGAGGACCCTCAGTAAGTGTAGTCACTGTTGAGCCTTCTTGATAACAGCTGCGATGTTATCTGTCCAAGAGAGATCAGCAGAGATGAGGACACCAAGAAACCTTAAGGTGTGTACCCTCTCCACATGCTTGCGGTTGATGTAGCGGGGGGCTGGGTCAGTCCCACGTTTCCTGAAGTTGATGATGATCTCTTTGGTTTTCATGGTGTTTATTAACAGGTTGTTCTCTGAACACCAGGCTGTCAGCTTCAGGATTGCCCCTCTGTAGGCTGCCTCATCTCCCCTTGAGATGAGTCCGACCGCTGTGGTGTTGTCAGCAAATCTGACGATAGATTGTTTTCGTGGGCAGGACGTCATTCTAATCAAGTTTTGAACACTCTTGAGGAGGCAGGTGTATCATTGTCAAAGTTTACAAAGAGATCTCTTCATGAATGTAAATACAGATGGGTTAGGTGCAAACCACTGGTTACACTCAACCAGTTATACTCAACAGGAAAGCTAGTTTAGTCTTTGCTAGAAAACATCTAAAAGAGCCTGGTAAGCTTTTGAAAATAATGTTATGGCATGGGCATATACAGTATCATTGCCAGTTGAACCAGGTCACTAGTGTTTATTGATGATGTTGCTGCTGATGGAATTAGCAGGATAAATACTAAAGTGTATAGGGCCATACTTGATGCTCAGATTCAGCCAAATGTTGCAGAGCTTCACAGTGCAGATTGATAATGACCCAAAGCATACTGCAAAAGCAACCCAATAATTTCTTGAGGCAAAGGAATGGGATATTCTTCCATAGCCAAATTAATCTCCAGATTTCAGCCCAACAGAGCAGCTTTTCAGTTATTGAAGACAAAACTGAAGGCAGAGAAACCCACAAACAAGCAATAACTGAAGGAAGGAAACATCATTCCGTGCCATGTCCGTGAGCTCTAGACTTCAGGCAGTCAGTGACTTCAAAGGATTTTCTTCCAAGTATTAAAAACAATCCTTATATTTAAAACTGCTTTTTTAATCACTTTTGTGCTCTAATTTCTAAACAGTTACTGCTAAACTTTTCTAAAATTCCTTTGTCTAAAGCTAAAAGTCTATATTTCAGCCACAACTTCAATGTCTAATTTAAATTTTGTGGACAAAGGGAGACAGAGAATAAATACACAGAAGGGTGATTAGGCAAAGTAGAAACAGCTGGGGAGAATGAGACACAGCTGAACAGAATCACAGCAGATGAGACAGGAAGCAAAAACTAAAGACAAAGCACAAGGAACACCAACTCACAATATAAAGAAGTAAGAGATCTAAATAGGGAAGACATACACTGCTCAAAAAATAAAGGGAACACTTAAACAACATAATATAACTCCAAGTAAATCAAACTTCTGTGAAATCAAACTGTCCACTTAGGAAGCAACACTGATTGACAATCAATTTCACATGCTGTTGTGCAATGGAATAGACAACAGGTGGAAATTATTGGCAATTAGCAAGACACACTCAATAAAGGAGTGGTTCTGCAGGTGGGGACCACAGACCACTTCTCAGTACCTCTGCTTTCTGGCTGATGTTTTGGTCACTTTTGAATGTTGGTGGTGGTTTCACACTCATGGTAGCATGAGACGGACTCTACAACCCACACAAGTGGCTCAGGTAGTGCAGCTCATCCAGGATGGCACATCAATGCGAGCTGTGGCAAGGTTTGCTGTCTCTGTCAGCGTAGGGTCCAGAGGCTGGAGGCACTACCAGGAGACACGCCAGTACACCAGGAGACGTGGAGGAGGCCGTAGGAGGGCAACAACCCAGCAGCAGGACCGCTACCTCCACCTTTGTGCAACGAGGAACACGAGGAGCACTGCCAGAGCCCTGCAAAATGACCTCCAGCAGGCCACAAATGTGCATGTGTCTGCACAAACGGTTAGAAACAGACTCCATGAGGATGGTATGAGGGCCCGACATCCATAGATGGGGGTTGTGCTCACAGCCCAACACCGTGCATGACGCTTGGCATCTGCCAGAGAACACCAGGATTGGCAAATTTGCCACTGGTGCCCTGTGCTCTTCACAGATGAAAGCAGGTTCACACTGAGCACGTGACAGAGTCTGGAGACGCCATGGGGAGAGTGATCTGCTGCCTGCAACATCCTTCAGCATGACCAGTTTGGCAGTGGGTCAGTAATGGTGTGGGGTGGCATTTCTTTGGAGGGCCGCATAGCCCTCCATGTGCTCGCCAGAGGTAGCATGACTGCCATTAGGTACCGAGATGAGATCCTCAGACCCCTTGTGAGACCATATGCTGGTGCGGTTGGCCCTGGGTTCCTCCTAATGCAGGACAATGCTAGACCTCATGTGGCTGGAGTGTGTCAGCAGTTCCTGCAAGATGAAGGCGTTGTAGGGAGGCCATACAGGCACGTGGAGGCCACACACAATACTGAGCCTCATTTTGACTTGTTTTAAGGACATTACATCAAAGTTGGATTAGCCTGTAGTGTATTTTTCCACTTTAATTTTGTGTGTGACTCCAAATCCAGGCCTCCATTGGTTACTAAATTTGATTTCCATTGATGATTTTTGTGTGATTTTGTCGTCAGCACATTCAACTTTATACAGAACAAAGTATTCAGTGAGAATATTGATGTGTTATTTGAGTGTTTCCTTTATTTTTTTGAGCAGTGTATATAGGAATGAACTAAATATAAGGGACTTGACACAGGAGGACAGGAACATTGAGCAAGGAATAAGGTTAAACTCGAACTAACTGGGAACTAGGAGCAAACTTATGCACTAAAGAATACATGAAGTAATTACAAACATTAAACAAACCAGGGATCACAAAGAATAATAAAATAAAACTTCAAAAGTCCAAAAACCTCAAAATGCTGGGTAACGGACCCAGGGCCAGTTTCATGTCCAGTGGCATTTTAGAAATAGAAATAGAAATCCCTTTATTGGTCCTACAATGGGGAAATTTCAATGTAGGAGTGGTAAGGTATTGTACAGGACATAATAAGAGAAGTATAAACACAATAAGAAGGTATAAAAAGATAAAAAATAAGTAATATAATATAAAAATACAGGAGGTAGGGTATAAAGAACTTTAATTCATGTATGATGATCATAAGGTTTACCTGATGTCATCTGACAGCAACAGAAAGATTAAATGGCTGACAGTTTGGATGCCAACAAATATCCAGAATACAGTTTCATTGCACAAAAACTACTACACTTGGATGTTGGGTTTTCTCCGGGTACTCCGGTTTGCTCCCACAGTCCAAAGACATGCAGTTACTGGGATGAGGTTAATTGGTTAATTGCCCGTAGGTGTGAATGTGAGTGGGAATGGTTGTCTGTCTCTCTGCAACAGGCTGGTGACCTGTACAGGGTGTACCCTGCCTTTTCACCCCGTGGCACCTGGGATAGGCTCCAGCCCCCCTGCAATCCTAAACAGAATAAGCAGAAGAGAATGGATGGATGGATGCACAAAAACTCAATATACTCCTTATCACTTCAGGTAATTATAAATGAGCTATTTGGTAGAATGTGCAAACATCATGTTTCAACAGTGACTTGAGACTGATTGTTGGAAAAATGACTCAAGCTTTGTGGATGTGGCAGCTCTGTTTGAATGTGACCCATTTTTCTTCTTTAGCTTAATGAGTAACTTATCTCATAAGTTTTCTGTCTTACCCATTTATGTATTTCACCATCAATCACTTTGAATTGACCTTTGCACACAGAACAGAACAAAGGGAAAACTGGGAGCATAAGAGTCCAAAACAAATAAACAGATCTGGGGGTCTGTCCAGCCATGGGGCCAGACAGGGGAGACATAGCAGCACTGGTGGCCACCCCAGCCATGTGGTGAGCCCTGGAGTGAGTGTCCGACAATGGAGGGTAAGTAACTCTGGGGGCTGGTGGCGTGGCCAGCGCGAAGACAGGCAGATTGACAGGAGGCTGGTGTTGGTGATGGTTATGAAACACCAAACTCTTATCACCTCAGGTAGTTATAAATAAGGTAGAGTGTGCAAACATCATGTTTCAAAAGTGACTTGAGACTGATTGTTGTAACTTAAAAAAATATTGACTCAAGCTTTGTGGATGTGGCAGCTCTGTTTGAATATGACCCTTTTTTCTTTAGAATAATTAACTCTTTTGATATCACATGAATAAGTTCTCTGTCTTACCCATTTATGTATTTCACCATCAATAACTTTGAATTGTCCTTTGCACACAGAAACAGGCCTATAAATTCTCTCCCTCACACTCACTGGAAGCATGAGCCTGGATTCTCAAAGTCTCTCAAGGGTAAGTAAAGAAACATCAGAAGTAATACATTTTAAGCAACATAAAATATCATTATTTAAAGATGCAAGTTTAAAACATCTCCTTTGTCTTTTTTATCTAGTTTGTGTTGTGGATGGAATCAATAATGGGGGCACCTGGTGGACTCTTTTTACTCATTCTTTTGCAAATTTTTACAGGACACGCTTCAGGTAAACCATATCTTGCTAGATATATAATCACTGTGCAACTGTACTGTTATAATTTTTAATGGAGCATTTTCTCCTCTGTCTAATGTGAATGGGCTTTTATGTAAGACACTAATGAAATATTTTCTTCATACAAATTATAACTGCCAGAAACAAAGTTTGAGGATGATATGCAAATCACACATATGAAGTTATTTTAAATTTTCACATTTCTCCTTTAGATAAATGTGGATAAAAATATAGTTGGTAAATATTTGTACCTACCTCTCCCAGGGATGTTCAGATGTAATTTTTCATGATCCTTAATGATCTCATCTTCAGACATTATTTTAACATTGACACAAAATGTCATTGACTTTGAGAGTCAATATTAAAATAAAACAGTTTGTCCATAACAAACACCATGCTCAAGGATAAGGGTGTTCATAAGTGCATCTGGCACCAGGGCACCCTAGATTGCAAGTCAATGATTGATTTTGTATCATCAAATCTGAGACTGTATGTTTTGGTCAATTGAGTGAAGATAGATGCTGAGGTCTCAACTGATCACCACCTGGTGGTAAGTTGGATCAGGTGGTAGGGGAGGATGTATACTGAGGGTTTGCTGGGAGTAGCTGGCAGAGGCCCCAGTCTGGGAGATCTTCAATTCCCAATTCCAGCAGAACTTTAATAGGAAGCCAAGGAAGGCTGGGGGGCGTTGGGTCCTAATGGACCATGTTCCACACCTCCATTGCTGAGGTGGCTGTATGGAGCTGTGGCCTGTGGTCCTGGAGCCTTCTCCTAGGATTGCATCATCTGTGTCTTCCCAATCTGTCCAGTTCACCTGTGGAATCACAGTTTGTCCATCAGGCATGGACTGCATCAATTCCCAATGTGTTGACACCTGCCAGAACTTACCCACTCTGAATGATGACTGCTGTTCAGGAAATGACACAAATATTTGGGATATACACTGTGATTGAGATATTTGCTAGCAAGTATGGTCAAATCTATTTTTTAGAAAAACTTGCCTCATTCTCATACTGTAGTGAGATTTGAAAAGTTTTTTTTTTTTAATGCACTCACAGATGACCTAAAATGATCCTGAATTAGAAAGTTTTACTTGTATATAACTGTGCACATCAAGCTATGACTGTTCTTTCTGCAGGGACTCTTGTTACCGGCTGTGATTCGTGTCACGATAAAGCCAGCTGCTTGGAGTCACAAGAAAAAGGCGACACCTTCATTCGCGAGGCCCTCTCTTGTGTCTGTAAAGATGGCTTTGTAGGTGATGGCCTTATCTGCTATGACCCAAAAATCTGCAGTGATTCTTCATGCTGTGACCGAGGTTACTACTGGTCACCGAAGAAGGGCTGTGTGGACACTGATGAGTGCTCCCTTCCAAACTCGCCATGCACACCACCTCAGATTTGTTACAACACACCAGGCTCATATGAATGCCTGGAGCCTTCCTCCAGGACCAGATCAGCTGTGTCTTCCCAATCTGTCCAGTTCTCCTGTGGAAACAGAGTTTGTCCTTCAGGCATGGACTGCATCAATTCCCAATGTGTCGACCCCTGTCAAACCTACACCGCACTGAATGATGACTGGCGTTCAACAAATAACACAAATACTCAGGTCATCCACTGTGATCGAGATATTAACTGGAATGGCTGGTATCGCCTGTTTCTGGTGCAAAACAGTGCTCATATTCCAGAAAGGTGTATAGAATCAAAGAGGTGTGGAACCCATGCTCCTATGTGGATAACACAACCTCATCCCACACAGTCAGGTGAAATTGTAACTCGCACTGTATGCAATTCTTGGTATGGCAACTGCTGCTATTATGAGTCACACACCATCCATGTCAAACTGTGCTATGGAGAGTACTATGTCTACAAACTTGTGAAGCCATTCATTTGCAGCCTTGCGTACTGTACAGGTAATTTTACGCTTAAAATATGATTACACTGCAACTAATTCAGTTTATTTATCTTTTTCTTAAATTGAACTTTTTATGAGCAAAAGTGGTTTCTGCATGTTGTTGTTGTTATTATTATTATTATTATTATTATAATAAACAGAGGTGAACACAACAGACCCTGGAGTTCCCACAACCACACCAAGACCACAGACCTCTCCAACCAATCAGGTCAATATCATTTCCTCAGCACCAGTGGACAACACCACAGTGGTTGAGGGGGAGGTCCGTCTGGTTAATGGAGGAAACGGCTCCTGCTCGGGCAGAGTGGAGATCTTCCACAGTGGACAGTGGGGGACAGTGTGTGATGATTCCTGGGACCTGGTGGATGCTCAGGTGGTGTGCAGACAGCTGGGCTGTGGCAGGGTCCTCTCAGCACCAACAAATGCACGGTTTGGACAGGGCGGAGGACCCATCTGGTTGGATGATGTTGCATGCACAGGCAGTGAATCAAAGCTCTCCGAGTGCCATCACGTAGGGTTTGAATCTCACAACTGCGCTCACCGTGAGGATGCTGGTGTCATCTGTGAAGGTAAATATGAATCTGTGCAAGTTAAAGACACTGTGATCTAACACTGAATTATGAATGAAATTGTAGAAAGCTGATTATATTGGTTTTCATTGTTCTAAGTCCACCTTTCACTTGCAGTACTTCCCATAAACAGTGTTGTGTTCCTTGTCTTTGTTGTAGCTGCTTCACCAGTGAGGTTGGTCAACAGTCAGAACCGCTGCTCTGGCAGAGTGGAGATCTTCAATGCTGGACAGTGGGGCACAGTGTGTGATGATTCCTGGGATCTGAATGATGCCAGTGTGGTGTGCAGACAGCTGGGTTGTGGAAGGGCTCGTTCAGCGCTACAAAATGCAGCTTTTGGAGTGGGCAGTGGACCGATCTGGCTGGATGATGTTAGATGTTTTGGAAATGAATCATCAGTAACTGACTGCAGACACAATGGGCTTGGAATCCACAACTGTGGTCATAATGAAGATGCCAGTATTATATGTGAATGTAAGTTAATTTTCAGGTTCTTAAATATTTTTGAGACAATACACTTAAAATTTCATACTATGATTAAGGTTTGTGAAGGTACTCATCTTGTCCTCATTTGGTATTTTCTGTTTCTGAAAGTGCTGTAACTAAGTTTAAGGATCTAATTCCTTCATTATTATGCTCTTCAGTGCCATGTGCCAACACAGTGCAGAGCAGCTACCTAAACTCTGCTCCCAGTGAGGTAGATTATCTCATCAATAGTTTTACATCCTCACTGCATACAACTTTGGATACTGTGGCTCCTCTGAAAAGGAAAGCCTCACATCAGAAGTGCCTGACTCCGTGGTATAATTCACAAACGCACAGCTTAAAGCAGATAACCCGTAAGCTGGAGAGGGAATGGCATCTCACTAAAGTAGAAGATGCTCATTTAGCCTGGAAAAAGAGTTTGTTGCTCTATATAAAAGCCCTCCATAAAGCTAGGACAGCTTACTATTCATCATTAATTGAAGAAAATAAGAACAACCCCAGGTTTCTTTTCAGCACTGTAGCCAGGCTGACAAAGAGTCAGAGCTCTGTAGAGCCCAGTATTCCTTTCACTTTAACTAGTAATGACTTCATGGATTTCTTTACAAATAAAATTTTAGACATTACAGAAAAAATTATTCAAAACCATCTCCAAGATTTATCTTCATGTTCGACTGCTTTCAGCACTGCTGGTATTTGCTTAGACTCTTTGGCTCCAGTTGATCTTTTAGAGTTATAACTTCAATAGTTACTTCCTCCAAACCAGCAACATGTTTATTAGATCCCATTCCTACTAGACTGTTCAAAGAAGTCTTTCCAATTATTGATGCTTCAATCTTAAATATGATCAATTTGTCTGTATTAGTCGGCTATGTACCACAGGCCTTCAAGGTGGCATTAATTAAACCGCTACTTAAAAAGACATCACTTGACCCAGCTGTCTTAGCTAATTATAGGCCAATCTCCAACCTTCCTTTGCTCTCCAAAATCCTTGAAAGAGTAGTTGTAAAACAGCTAACTGATCATCTGCAGAGGAACGGTTTATTTGAAGAGTTTCAGTCAGGTTTCAGAATTCACTAAAGTACAGAAACAGCATTAGTGAAGGTTACAAATGATCTTCTTACAGCCTCTGACAGTGGACTCATCTCTGTGCTTGTCCTGTTGGACCTCAGTGCAGCTTTTGATACTGTTGACCATAACATTTTATTACAGAGATTAGAGCATGCCATAGGTATTAAAGGTACTGCACTGCAGTGGTTTGAATCATATTTATCTAATAGACTCCAATTTGTTCATGTAAATGGGGAGTCGTCTTTACACACTAAGGTTAATTATGGAGTTCCACAGGGTTCTGTGCTAGGTCCAATTTTATTTACATTGTACACACTTCCCTTAGGCAGTATTATTAGAAAGCATTGCATCAATTTTCATTGTTATGCAGATGATACTCAGCTTTACCTATCCATGAAGCCAGATGATACACATCAATTAGTTAAACTGCAGGAATCCAAAAGACATAAAGGCCTGGATGACCTCTAATTTCCTGCTTCTAAATTCAGATAAAACTGAAGTTCTTGTACTCAGCCCCACAAATCTTAGAAACATGGTGTCAAACCAGATTCTTACTCTGGATGGCATTACTTTGGCCTCCAGTAACACTGAGAAATCTTGGAGTCATTTTTGACCAGGGTATGTCCTTCAATGCACATATTAAACAAATATGTAGGATGGCTTTTTTACATTTGCGCAGTATTTATAAAATTAGAAACATCCTTTCTCAGACTGATGTGGAAAAACTAATCCATGCATTTATTACTTCTAGGCTGGACTACTGTAATTCATTATTATCAGGCTGTCCTAAAAGCTCCCTGAAAAGCCTTCAGCTGATCCAAAATGCTGCAGCTAGAGTACTGACAGGGACTAAAGAGAGAGCATATTTCTCCCATATTGGCTTCTCTTCATTGGCTCCCTGTTAAATCTAGAGTATAATTTAAAATCCTTCTCCTAACATACAAGGTCTTGAATAATCAGGCCCCATCTTATCTCAAAGACCTTATAGTACCATATCACCCCAATAGAACACTTCGTTCTCAGACTGCTGGCTTACTTGTGGTTCCTAGGATACTTAAAAGTAGAATGGGAGGCAGAGCCTTCAGCTTTCAGGCCCCTCGTCTGTGGAACCAGCTCCCAGCTTGGATTCGGGAGACAGACACCCTCTCTATTTTCAAGATTAGGCTTAAAACTTTCCTTTTTGATCAAGCTTATAGTTAGGGCTGGATCAGATGACCCTGAACCACCCCTTAGTTATGCTGCTATAGGCCTAGGCTGCTGAGGAGGGGTGTCCCATAATGCACTGTTTCTTCTCATTCACCTTTATTTACTTGTTTATACTTCACTCTGTATTTAATCATTATTAATCTCTGGCTCTCTTCCACAGCATGTCTTTTGTCCTGTCTCTCTCCCCTCAGCCCCAACCGGTCGCAGCAGATGACTGCCCCTCTCTGAGCCTGGTTCTGCTGGAGGATTCTTCCTGTTAAAAGGGAGTTTTTCCTTCCCACCGTCGCCAAGTGCTTGCTCATAGGGGGTCGTTTTGACTGTTGGGTTTTCTCTGTGTTATTGTAGGGTCTTTACCCACAATACAAAGTGCCTTGAGGCGACTGTTTGTTGTGATTTGGCGCTATATAAATAAAATTGAATTGAATTGAATTGTTTCATCTCCTTTCATTTAAAATTGGTGACCTCATGTCTTCTTCTTCAGTCCAGCAGCCTCCACTCCAGCCTTCTAACTTAATTTGTGGCCATGATAAAATCCAAGTAGGTCTGCATGTGCCCAGCATGTCATCCTCTGGTCTGAACCTATTCTCGGGAAACCTGGCTTCCAGCAACTGTTCCTGGGTCAGAGTGCATGATGATATTGTTTGGTATGAAGTGGAGACTCTGGCAGGTGCCTGTGGAAACACACTGAGGGTAAAGACCTAATTCTTTCTTTCTGTGGATTAACTCTCCAACTAAAACAGGCTGCTGTCCACTGAATTTGTTATAATTTGGAGCAAATAATGAGTAATATTTTCCTGGTATCTCCCACATCTGATGATCATTTCTATTTTAGAATGTACAAATCGCCATTTTTTTCCAAGGAGGCCAAGTGAGCAACAGCAGTTAGGGACTGAGAATTCACAGTCCAAATCACACAGACATGTTGCTGTTGATTATACTCACTCAGTCCAGCTGACATGATTACTGAACTGACTGAAAATGTCCTCATTTGTCTTTCAGACCAACAGCACGCATGCCATCTACTCCAACAGTTTATTCATCTACCCACTAGCTAATTTATCCTTCACACTTCCTGTGACTCTTCCCTTCTCCTGTGCTTATCCCCTGGACACAGATGCCAGTCTGAATGTGGCTATCAGACCAGTTGCACCGTAAGTTCATTGACTCTAACTGTAGCATCACTCACCATGTGCACTTCCTGAATGCAAGGTTCTTATGTGCATAATTGTTTAGTTGTTACCGTATTTTTTTTAAAAATTACTATTCTGTTATCATTCTGCGGTAATTAAGATGAACCTGATTTACATGATCGTGCATTTCTTCGAGCTGTTCATGTTAGAGTAAGTACGTATTTCTGTGGGCTGTTTATTTGACACAGCCACTGAAGTCATTGCTGTAGGGCTGTCAAATACTTCATACATAAGTTTAAATGTTTAGTCATGAGCTGTGAAGCTACTATTCAACACAGCCATGTTAAATTTTGTTGAGAAAGCACCATGTAAAATTG
Source organism: Pterophyllum scalare (assembly GCA_024447675.2). Classification (NCBI taxonomy): domain Eukaryota; kingdom Metazoa; phylum Chordata; class Actinopteri; order Cichliformes; family Cichlidae; genus Pterophyllum; species Pterophyllum scalare. Next base: position 136,145 of record JAMQGT020011828.1, read on the forward strand.
TATTCAATCCCATTTACCTATTTGCTGTGTAGTTGTAGTTTAAAGAGATGTTTTTATTATTATGCAATGCAGAATATAACTGAAAGTTTCGCTACTAGGAGGCAACATTGTACCAGTGGGTATGTTAAAATGTTTCATGATGCATGAAGTTTTTTTGATGTTGTTTTAGCCCCACACCAATTTCCTAATGAGACTTTGCCTTTGTTAGACTGCCAGCATGAATAAAACATGTTATTGTTATTGCTTCAGTACACTACTTACTTGTCTTGCATATTACAGCATTGAATTTAGGTAATGGAAGGTTTTGAACAATTTTTAAACAAAGGATATTACAACAAGAAGCATCTGGAGAGCCCAAACCTAGACCAAGGCAGCTCACTCTCTGGGCAGTATTTTCTTTTAAGGGAATAATATCCTTTTTTTAAAAGTTTTTTAAACATATTTTAAGAAATTTGTGGTGCAGTAAAATCCAGATAAGGGTGGTATGACAGATGTTTAATTTGATTACATAAACATTATGTAGTGGTAGTTTGTAATGATAATAGGTATTGATTTGTAAATAACAGACATGACACTTGAGCTTATTATATAATAGTAAACTACAGTGTATTTCTAACTAACTAGGCAGCTCATTCTCTTTATTTATTATCTTTATTTAAAGATATAACGCATGTTGGGGTCAACTTGAAAGAAAGGCAGACGTGAAATGTAAAAGTGAGATCAGAGGTCAAATCTGACATATTTGGAGGCAAACTACGTGATATTTAGAATCCCCATATGCCAGTATGATTTCCTACATGATGCCAATACAAACAAAGGCAGTAAGAAGCATAATTTTAAATAGCGCTATATAGCATTATTATCACTTTGACCTTCAGCTCAAACTATTGACCTTTGAGAGGTCAGAGGTCAAATGTGACATAATTTAAATCTTTACATGGTACTTACAATAAACACCACGCTTGTAAGAATGATATTTTATGGAGTTATGAGACTTTCAAAGATAACTTTGAATACCTTGGTGGATGTAGGCCAAATTTTAATGGAGTGTTAGCATGACCCCACACTACAATCCTATGATGATCTATTACAACAGCCATCTGTGGCACAGTGAAAACAATCTTTAATTTGGCTGCCAATGAATAAGAAGTTTGTCTTCTCTTGTCTACAAGCAGAATTTGAAGGATCATCTATTCTCATTACAAAAAAATACAATTTCTAGAAATTTCTGAAATAATGATGGAATATAACAACAAAAATTTAAAAAATGGAAAAATTGACATGGTGCTCATAATCAACAATCAAAGATAAGAATAAATAAACAAAACTTTCAGTTCAGACAGAGAATTAATATAAGAAATGTAAGTTACTGTGAAGAAATGCAGATAAACTATCCATCCTTCCATCCATTCTCTCCCACTTATCCAGTTCAGGGTTGCCGGGGGGGGGAGGGGAGGCAGGAGCCTATCACAGCTGCTATAGGCCTAGAGGCTGGGTACACCCTGTACAGGTTGCCAGCCAGAGGGCTAACACTGAGAGACAACAATCACAGTCACATTCATACATATGGGCAATCTACAATCTAGATAAGCTATATGGTCTGGTATTTATATAGTGCTCTTCTACAATAACTAAGCATACAAAGCGTTCTGACACTACAAGCCACATTTACTGGTTCATACAGTATTTTATTCTATGTACTTTAGGTACTTTTCATCTATCATCCACATGCTCATATACCAACGGATGCATGTTTTGCATCTCGCAAAAAGACATTTATACCTTGTTTAGTGGAGGAGTCGGTGGATCGAACCATTGAGCTTCTGATTAGGAGACGACCCATCGCAGAGCATAGCAGCATGGATGCGAAACAGAGTCAAAACAAAGCAAACAAAACCAAACCACTCCTCCTACACAATCCAGGAAAAAGACAGAATAACAACAAGCAGAGTCTGAGGGATCATCACATAATATTTTTTTTTTTCCTTTGTCAGGTTGGCTGGAGGTATTTCAGGCTCGGGTCCAAAAGCTAGAGCCTCCATGTCTCTGTTCCGCAACTCCAGCTACACTGCATCTTATCCAGCAGGCCAGGTCATCCTCCCAGTGGGTTCACCTCTGTATGTGGGCGTCTCTGTGGAGGAGACAGACCCAGCTTTGGCAGTTGTTCTGGAGGACTGCTATGCCACTCACTCACCAAACCCCAATGATCCCACACAATATCCTCTCATCCAGAACAAGTATGTGCACCTCTCCAGCATCAGCAGATGCTTTGTGGGATACAGTGAACTGTATGGACCCTGTTGACATCTTCTTTCTTCTCTCACAGGTGTCCCACTGACCGCCAAAAGGTGTCAATAGTTGAGAGTGGCTCATCTCTCCGAGCTCGTTTCTCTGCTCTGCTGTTCCTGCTCCAGGGTGAATACAGAGGCATTTATCTTCACTGCAGCCTCAGTCTGTGTAACCAGAAGAGCAACTACTGTGTACCAGTGAGTTACATATTTCACTTTAGCAGCAGTTCATCAAAATGGTTTCTCTTTTAATGGTATCTCTTTTTCACATCCTCTCCGTCTTGTAGCCGTGTACCAGCAGGACAGGCCGTTCTGTTTCCAACTCTGCTTCCATGAATCCCATCACCATTGGACCAATCACTTGTGAGTATGAATTAAAATCTGATTTCAGGACTGATGTTTTGACATAAGGATCTATATGAAACTATTAATCACATTTCTTCTTTTTCTTTTAGGGGACAAGTCAGCTGTGTGAATGCATAACATACATTCATACATCTCATCATATATCACAAAGGCATTCTAAGATGAGATATTAATTTCTTTCTTTTTCTAAATTCATTATATACGATATAATCAAATTTGTATTACACTTTACAATTTAAAAAATAATAAAAATCAAGATGCATGTAAATTCTTTCTTTGTTTGTATTTTTTTTTACTATAAACATGGTATGAATATGTTTATTATTATGATTATTATTATTATTATAAAGCATTTCTCCAGTACTGGGACTAGGACCATTTTTGCCCAAAAGCACTCTTGATTCCTCTGTGGGTCTAATAACTGATTTTTCCACATCACAACATAAAATATGCAAAAAATGTTTTTTTTAAAACTGCAATAACACAACTTTGATCTAGACTGAAATTTTTAACTACTTGATAAAGTGGTATTAAATTTGGTATGAACATCAATATTACATGAAGGATGAATTGAATAATGACTTTTGTTAACATCTGACTTTTCCTCTGGCGCCACCATGAGGCTGTCATTTGTGCTTCAAGATGAGAGGCAGGTGCACATGTTTTTGGATGATGACTGTTCTAGTACACACCATCATCTGTCAGACATAGTGGAGGCAAGGTTATTGCATGAGCAATGAGCATGTATGGCTGCAAATGGAACTGGATCACTAGTGCTGACTGATGATGTGATTGCTGGTGAGGTGTAGAAGACTATACTTTCTGCTTCGATTGAGCCAAATGCTGCAAAATTGATCAGACAGCACTTCAGAGTGCAAATGGATAATGACCCAAAGCATACTACAAAAGCAACACAAGAGTTTCTCAAGGCAAAGAAATGGGATATTTTTCAGTAGCCAAGTGTTGTCCATGGGTTCTAAACCCCAGGCAGTCCCTGACTACAAAAGATCTTCATCCAGGTATTAAAATTTAAAATTATGTTAGTTTGTGCAAATAATTTTGAACCTCTGAAATAAGACACTATGTATAAAATGGCTGTAATTCCTAAACAGTTAATGCAAAACTTTTGTTAAACTGTGCACTTCAATCATATCTTGACTACATCATTTAAAGGCAAAAATGAAGCACAGACTTCTTGGATGCCTCAGGCTGTATCATTTTCAAATAATTCCATTAAAAATTCTCCAGACAGCACCAACACCACAAACACAATGGAGAGATGAAGTTCAATGTGAAATAGAGGAAGAGGAGGCACTGGTTACAACTACCTGTGTCATCACCCCTCTCAATCAAAGCAGACAGCCTGTGTAGTGTACCCACTACACAGTTGTTACGAAGGAGGAAACTATCCATAAAGCCCAGCACAATTTTCATACATGCTGTAAACACACTTTTTGTTGGGTAGTTTTACCATGGAAGTCTACGGGTACTGACTTGTTTTTGGAGCCAACCTGAAGTTACTCCAAGAACTGTAGTTTTTGGCACTTCTGTGTTAGGCCAGTTTTCAGCCCCTGCTGTTAGTCTGCTGTGTGCCTCCAACAATACACTGCATTTCTGTCCACTGAGGCATTTACCCCCGCATTTTACTTACTTTATTGTAAATAATATTATCACACTGGTGGACGTTAAAAGGTGTGATGAATGTTGTGGGTGAAGGTCAGAGGATACCCTCCAGATCTGCTCTCTAGGAAACCAATAATAATGGCCAGTGTTTGTAGGGGTGTGGCTTTGAGTTGACTTTTCGATTGACGGGCCTACAGTCCAATCCAGTGCCTTGTTGGTACAGCGGGGGGTGAACACCAACCAGTGGACGATGTTTCCCCACTCTGGTGTACTTTGGAGCCGTTAGGAGTAAGTTTCCTCTCGCTCGGCGGTGGCCGTTTATAGAAAACAGCCTTCAACGCGTCTCTACGGACAGCTGTCGCCATGTCCAACAACAATGCCAACAGCAACTTAATTGTCGCCCAAAGAACCGTGAAGCAGCTCCGGTTAGAGGCCAGTATCCGGAGGATCAAGGTACGAACGAACCGCTCTACACTAACACACAAACACGGAAGACTGAGCTGTCCCTACTGCTGAATGGCGGAGACAAACCGTAAAAGTGACACTCTGTCCGTAAATTCAACAAAGTCGTCCACAAGGTTACACTTAAGACTCACAAATTACTTTCTGGTTGCTTAAAGCGCAGCTACAAGCGAGCAAGTTTCTTCTGTGTTTCGGTTTCTGCCTGATTTAGAAAGTCGTTTCAAAGTGTCGGGAGAAGTGACACGTTTATAAAATTTTAACTTCCTTGAGTTGATTATCTAAAGGAGAACGTGGAAATATTCTCTCAAAAAAAAACAACAAAGTTACACAGGAGACACACCCATTCGCGTATTGTACTGTTGCTTGCAAAAGTTATGCAAAAAAAGGGCCAGTTAGTCATGTAAATGAGAGAGTGGGTAGTACAAAGTACAAAGCAGGCATCACAATACTCTGTTTTCAGACACCACCCCCTCCACACACAAACGCACACACATATACTTGTCTGGCTCTGCAGGTGTCTCAGGCTGCTGCTGATCTGAGAAACTTCTGTGTGCAAAATGCCTCCAAGGATCCTCTCCTGATGGGGGTGCCCTCCAGTGATAATCCCTTCAGACCCCCCAAGTCCTGCTCCCTGTTTTGAGGTAGGCCTGCTTGCTCTTTCATGGGGAGGGGGTTAAACTGTATACTTAATTACACTAGGGAGAAAATAATGCCACCTTTTAGGGTTTTACCTGGTTCAGAATGAACCTTTAGGGGGTAAATAGTATCAGATTGTATAATATTACTTTAAAGCATTTTCCTGCTATTTGATAAAGAAAAAATTATCTTTAATCTTTGATTACATTCAAAATTGTGGCTCTGTAGTGTGGTGTTTTACACACACTACAGAGCCACACCTAACAAGTGAAACATCCCCAATTTAGTCCTGAGAGGAGACATAAATCCCTTTGTGGTTTCATCAGGATGGGTATTCAGCATAAAAGGTCTGCCTTCTGTGTCTACCCTCTTGTGAAGCCATTTCAGTCTGACAAAGCTGGCTTTCCTTTTAACCTGGTTAGATCACCATGATAACTTAATGCTGAGCTAAACCTGGTCAGAGTTTGTGTTGAAACTCTAATGTGTTCAAAGTTACGATTTAAAATTGTCTCTAAGCAGCACATTTTTACTGATTTCACTGTATTAATGACCGTGCACTCTAAGTTATATGTAGATCCTCCACCGAAGGAATGTGTTTTGTTCATTTGTACGTGCAACATGCTGAGCTGTATCTTACTAACATATCAGAAGGAAGCTGTGTTGTAAAGTCACAACACGACAAACTGCGTACATTGCATTGCCACTGGAATTTGCATACATTCAGTTGGTGATGTCAAAAATGCACAAATATTTTTTATGTGTGTCCTTCCTGCAAAGTCTGTTTTACATTACTGAACCTGAAGCTCATAGGCAAGAACACATTTTTAATCAGTGAAATAAATTGTTCTGGCCACAAACTAAAGTGAAGGCAGTGAGTATTTTGTAATGTTTAAATGGCTGTTTTGAAAATTCAGAGTTTTAATGTGCAGCTGTCGTGTTAGAAACAATTGTTTCTGTAGAATTACTCTTTTACCTTCATTTATTTATTTTTTTCCTTTTTTTTAAATAAAGCTTTATCCCCATTCTTCTGATTATACGTGTCTCGCTGAAGAAGGTAGTTAGTTTTGAAAACAACCACTGTGATATATTCATTAAGGTTTTGTTGAGCCAGCTAACCCAACGAAAGCCTGGCTATGTTGAACTTTCTTCATAGTATACCTCTCTGAAAGAACATTGTGAATAATGTGAAAAGTAAAATATATAAATATGTTAAAAAATAATAAATAGTAAATGGGACTAAACTGCCGATGGAAGGCTTTAAAAGTAATTAAGGAAAGTTTTAGATCAATTCTGCATTTAACAGTTAGCCAGTGTGATGTCACAAGGATCACACTTTGATTTTGGAGCTTTTTAGCTAGCACCACAAATGTGACAAGATGAAAGTATGGATGACTTTTTCAGAGTCTGCTTAAGATGAAAAGATTTTTAAACTTTTGCAATATCTCTTAGTTGGAGAAAGCCTGACTAACAAAGCTCTGAGTCAGACATTACACCCAGATTGTTGGCAGAGTGCTAAATGCTGGAGGACTGTTTTCCAAGATTGTTCTCCAAGTTACAGGTCAGGTTTGTGGGAATGAATAAAACCTTAGACTTGGAATCACTAAGCTGAAGGAAATTTTGTGACATCCAGCAGAGTCATAGAGGTCGGCTGCTGTCAGCCTGCATCAAAGTTTACAATAAATTGGACAAATTAGTGCTAGTGACCAGCGATTTTTGTTAGGGAGAGTCTGCGTGCTCTCTCTGTGTCTGTGTGGGTGCTCTCCAGGTAATCAGGGTTTGTCATCATGTTAAACAAATGGGCTGTAGATGGGAACTTAACCTGCTCGCTGAGTTTCTCTCTCATTCCTCACCTCCTGTTGCACCTGAACCAGCTGACTGACACGCCGATTAATTTCCTCATTCATAAAGTCGCTGTCAAAGTGCATTGGGGAGTGAATTATTTTGCAGAAGTTTACGTTTTTACAACATCGTTTGCTTTTTTTGTTTACTTAACATGACTGCTCTTACAGTCATTCAGTTATCAGTATATAAGGATGGAGACATCAATTACATCACAGATTTATTATCAGCTCAGAATAAAATAGTCTATATCTTTCTAACTCTGTGACTCTGCAGACATTAATGCAGCTGTCAGGCTGTTAGTTTCCTTGCACTGCAAACACTTATTGTACGTTACTATAGCAACCACTGTCTAAATCAGACTTAATCAATGATCAATCATTTGTCATGTTGTAAAAGCTCACACTGATGGAAAAATGTCTCACATTTGGATCTTGGTCACGATGTGAACATTTGAGTGAAGATGAAACTGAAATTATTTTAAGGCTAAAACAGAACCTAATGTGTTTTTAAAGTGAGTTTTTTTTGTTTTTTTTTTAAGCAGCTGCATCTGAACATTTTGCTGAAATTTGCTCATAGATTGAGATTGAGTCATTAACTGCTGTCAACATTTTGAAAGGCACAGTGCCTGAAAATTCATAGTCTGACACTCAACAAATTTTCCACTGAAATCGCCTAAATCAGTCTCAGTGGGTCAACTCAGAACCAGATCCTGCCAAAAGTATCATATGCTCTGTAACAGCTCAGCAAACCGTGTCTGGGGTGGAGCCCTCTTGCACAGCAGGATGGATCTGCTCTTGTTGCCATGGTGAATCCTGATATCGGAGCTTCATTAATGATGGCTTTCTTTCCCTACTCACGCACATGCTTAACTCAAGGTGAACATACTCAGAGTTGATAAAACTTACTCTGACCATGCTTCCTGGTATAGGGCCCAGGAGAAAAGACACTTTTCTTCACATTTAAGCTTGTTGATCAGGTTATTTGATTAAGGAATCTTATTTGCTGTGAAGGTTTTCATTGTGTTTACAGTAACAAGCACCACTGTTGTCAACTCTAGAAAAATGTTTTCTTTCACCTGGTTTCCCTGTTCCTGCATCTTTGCCATGCATGTCAGAGAGGGAAGGCTGTGGTTTCATGCTAAATTATGACAGAATCATCTTCACTGGTGTTTGTTGAGAAAGAGACTCCTTCGGCTGGTCTTATAATTATTTTGATATGCATGTGGTCCTAAATATGTTTGACAGTCTGCATGCTTCTATTGTTAGACACAAATGTGAGTGACACACTCATTCTGTTGAGCCTCTTTTTTTTTTTTCTTTTTTTTTTTACTAACCTCGAACACTTTAGTCTTTCTTTTAATGTGAAAACAGGCTATATACAGACAGGCCAACATCTGATCAGACTACTTTTTTGTTTTTTTACTGGCCCCAGCCAGCAGGCCACCAATAATGTTGAACCCTCCAAAAGATTTGATATTGTATCTGTGAAAAAGGTCATTTCCTTGTTACCCAGAAGCAGATGACACTAATGCATGCATATTCAAAATGGGGTAGCGACAGTGTCGGTGAGCTAGCAGTGTCTAGCAGACGTGAACAAATTGTCGTTAGCTTTTTAACCGTCAATGGTCAAAATGCCTTCTAGTGAAAAACAGCTACATAAAAGGTAAGGAATCAGTGTTTTCATGTTGATCTGTTGAACAGCTGATGCCTTCAGCCTCCTGCTTCTGGTTAACAAGGAAATGACATACCATGTGTCATGGAGCTTCCTGATTGGCAGAGCGAACTCAGCATTTTATTAATGCAAAATTTAGAGACATGCCTCGAAATTTTGACTTATATTCTCAAGATTTCGAGTTATGGAGGTCCACCATATTTGCCACTATATTTTCTCTACTAAAGTGAAGAACAATTAATTTTTTCTATTAATTGTTCCTCTTGTATTGCAGTTTCCCATTAATTTAACTGGGCTTTTTATTTTTTCCACCCTTTTGTTTTATGCTTTAATGCTTTTAAATAGAGTTTAAAACACACACAGACACACACCCCTCTGCTATTATTTATTTTTCTTTCAACCTAAGCAAAATGCATTAAATTTGCACCAATAGAAATATGTAGGCAATTTGCACTGCTTTTCCAACAGTTTCTCCAGCATTGAGAATTTGAACTTCATGGAATGACCCAGTACAGCTACACTGGAGTCTTCACAGGTCTGTTAAGGTTGGGTGGAGTTTTCCAGGAAATTACATGAAGTTGCCAGGCTACATGTGCTACTAAACTTTGACTTGTCACCACAGGAAAAGGCCAAGTGTTGATAATGCTTGTAGTGATGTCCCTGTTTTATTTAAGTGTTCCAGTAAGGCAGTGAGCCAGCCTGTGCATTACTGTGTACTACACTGTCATTATTTTTCATTTATTTGTGGTATCTACAGAAAGCATATAAAGGATAACAGACATTCAATGACATTATTGCTCTCCCAAGGTGCTTAAACCTATGCCTAATTCTAACTTGAACCCTAACAACTATAAAAGACTGAAAGAAGAAAAAAAAAGTTCTCATAAGTAATGAAGTATTTCTTTGCTGAATGTGTGAATTTGTCAAGTCACTTTTGTTTATATATCTCATTTTAAAAAAAGGAAATGGTGTTTTCTCAGTGGAGGCAGATGGACTGTGTACTAAGTATGCAAAAATATATAGAATTGACAGTGACATCACTGTCAACACTACAAAATACAAAACATAACCACAAAATAAGAAGACCACATAAACATAATCACAAAAGGAAAATTAGCTTTTAAAATGAAGAAAATTAAAGCAAAAATTACAATGAAATAATTAAAATAAAAAACTAAAAAAAACAAAAACAATAGAATAAACAAAAGTACATTAATAATTGTAAAAAGTCTACAAATGTAAGAGTTGAAGAATATATTTATTACTGATGCTCATCAGAGAATGCGAACACTTATTTATTTAAAACTTTATTAATTATTATTAATTTATTAATTAAAAACTTTTGGTCTGAGGGATCCTCCAGAAATGTTGAAGCTATTTTCTGGAGAATTGATTTGCTAGGCAGTGATACCTTTTTATCTTAAATCTCAAATATATACTCCTCTATAGCAGGCTTATTCTGCAGCAAAAGTTACCAGGGTGATGTACCTCATGTGAAGTGAACCATCTTCATAAAACGGAAAACGTAGGAGAGTTTTAGTATGCATGTTAATCATTAGATTTTTTTTTTTTTTTTTTTAAAATTTAATGATCTTGAAAATTGTTCTAAAGCTTAACTCTCTTCCCAATTTTCTGTTTTTCTGTCTGCAGCAAAAGGAAACCTGGAGGATTTCTGGATCTGTTCTTGAAGACTTTCTTTTCTTCTAGTTGTTGCCGCTGTAGACCTACCCACAGCTCCTCTTGGGATGATGTACACAGGGGTTGGAGGTTATGGGTTTTGGGAGAGGGGTTGGTTATTTGGGGGGTGGGGGAGGTTAACCGTTCCACTTGATTGCCAAACTAATAGTATCACAACTCCAATCTGTTACATAAAAGTAGGTTCAAACTCTACATGTAAAAAAATAAAAATTAAAAAAATCAGCACAAGTTGTTCCTCACACTAACTTGACTAATGATTAAGCCATTCTTGGTTTACTTAGTACTTAACATGTCCAGAATCAATTTACTGACTTAACAGTGTCTGTTTCCAGTCAGTGTAATTCAGCCCATGTTTAATGGACAGTGCAACTGCAGCTTCCTCTTGTATTCTATGGTGGAAGTACAATCAATCATTAATTTAAAGCAGGTGCTGCTCAACATGTTATCCACACTAACTTTTGTGTCATCATAAAACACTACAGACATAGGACTTATAATAATAAACTGTATGTGGCCAAAAGAAACTACTCTTACTAATAATCTGATTTACAACGCAGAACAGACTTTTTAACCTGGCCTTTCAGCGTGTGTGATTATTCATTAACACTTTGTCCCGCTGTCTGCTGTATGTATTCAAGAGCCCGTTAGGGTTGCTTTTATTTGCTTATATCTGTACCTGTCTTTAATTTAAAAAAACACATTATGGCCTTACACTATTTGGATAGTGGCAGAAATTGAATGTGCATCACATTAGAAACACAAGTGTTCATATTTCTGTTCTATAATGTTTGTATTTAATGAATCATGCTGCAGTGACTTGTTGCATTATTAGTTTTCCACACTGGAGTCATTTTCCAATCAACCAAAACCTTTACTGCTGTTTGTCTGTATCTTTATAAACGTTGCTTTTGTGGAACAGCTCTTAAAAAAATGTAATGACTTTTTTTTTTTTTTTTTTTTGAACACCGATGAAAATCTGCATGTTTTTAAAAGAAATGTTAATCCTTTGCACAGATAACATAAGAAAATTATTATGAAGTGTCACTTTTTTGTTTGACTTATTGTATCGACTCGCAAATGAGTAGGTCAAAGGTTCAGCCTCAGGTGCTTTGTAGTCAAAGTAAAAAAGATTGAAGGATATGCAAAAATCAACAATTTCAAGATTATATATTGTGTAAAGTGGATCTGATGAACAGAACTGCCAGACTAAAATTGTGAGTCAACTGTGATGCTCAAAGGTTTGTGATCACTTTGAAATGTGATTTTACTTTTAATCTAAAGTCCATGAGAACAGCTGTATATGAAATCATTCATCAATCATTTATGATCTTTAAAGGAATATCTAGGTAGGCATACACTGGCCCATTTCCATAAGCATCTCATGTTCCAGTGGCACATTTCAAAGTGACCCCAAACTTTTGTGCACTATTGAGCATCACACGTCATAAATCTCCAAGGTATCACCAGCATCAGTATGTCAGAGATCACCCCTATAAATCAAGGCAGGTGTACTGTTAATTGCATTGTATGCATAAGAAAATTAAAACAATAAAAAAAAATGTTGGTATTACATGCTGTGTTTGTTCCATTTGTGCATTTGAAAACAGAATATGGCAGCAAGGTCAAAGTCATGGCACAGGTGCTGTGATTTAAATCAGCTTCGGCTGAGCGTATAAGTCTCAAATTATCACTGTTCCTCTTGTTATAGTTACTGGTTTTAATTTTTTGTTAAAGGTAAAAAAACATTTCATAAGAAGTAGTTACTAGTCACACATCTGAGCAAGACTTTTTTAGGAAGCAGTCTGATTGAATAATAGTCCAAAGCTGTAGTGTACTCATTGTCAGTGATAATTAAAAGTGCCATCACCTGTTAACAAAAGAGGCTGTAGCTACTTGTGGAAGTTTTACTGCTCAGGCGAGAGCCTGTGTAAAGTGATATATAGCAGTGTTTCCCAGAAAAGTATGTGTACACATCCAATTTGTTTTACACATGAGAGAGATTTTTAAAAATATCCATTGTTAACTAATATGTGAATCCTGCATCCAGATGGCTTCCAGGTTTGGCCAGAGGAAAGATGAAAGGCACCAGGAGTACTCAGGTAAAGCCATCCCCTTTCACCTGAAAGAACATTATCCAAAGTCTGCAGACCATAGATTCTGGAAAACACACATTTGTATTCATAGCTTACTTTAGCCCCTGTTAAGAACTTATTTGCTTTTTTTTCTATTTCTCCTCCAGACTCTTATCTATTTAGGGATCCCAGGCTCCACCCTCTAACTGAGCTCCCCCACAGTGCCTCCTGGTGGGCTGGTAGGGAGGAGCAAGGAGACTCACTGAGGGTGTGTAAGAATAAACTTAAGTACACAGATTTGTGTTTCAGATTAAGGAGAAAAATTGAACTATTTCCTTGTAGGAGCAGCTAAAAGAGATGGATGAGCATGTGGCCAGGCTTCAGGACATGTTGAGATGTGAGCAGGTCAAAGTAAGGTGTATGCATATGTGAGAGATTTCTAAATTAATACCTTCACATTCATTTCCTCCCTTTCTTGAAGAACATCTTTCTACTTGTCAGTGCGCCCATCTGCAGCTGCAGTGTAACCAGCAGGAGGCAGAGCTGCGACGCAGAGAGCTGCAGACCAACAAACTGAAAGAACGACTGTCACAGATGACTGACAGACACAGAGAGAAAGGACCAAGTGAGATTCATCACACCTGTTTCCTTACCTCATAAATATTTCCCACATCCTGAAATGTTCTACCTGAGATATATATATATATATATATATAAATAATATTTATTTTTTTCGTCCAGCCATAGAGGTGCTGAACTTTCCACCTGGAAGCAGGGGCAAAAAAGAACATCCAAGTAAATCATTCAAGTCTACTGCAAAGTATGTTGGTTAGGTATTTCATGCAGTCCTGATGTTGCACTCTGAGTCAATACCTCTTACTAATCTTGACTTGCTCTCTCCAACTCGTAGACGAGAGGAGGCAGCACTGCGGCTGATGCTGGAGCGAAGAGAAGCAGAGCTGAGGGAGGCGATGAAGCTGCGTCACAGCCTCACAACTTTACTTCATGCACTAAGAGTCAACATGGAACAGGTCAGCAAAGGCTTTAACTAAGACCAGAGATGGTTAATAAGTGGCATTGAGGTCATTTTTGACCCTTGAAACAACGATTAATGAACTTTGTTGTGACTAATCATCTTTAAGCATATGTTCATTAACCCGCTGAGCCTTTAAACCACAAATTGTGTTTGCTGATGAAAACTGTGTAAAGCAGTTGAAAGCTCTGGAATAGCTCATAAGTGAGTGTCAAGATCCCAAATGTACTTTACAAGCTTTTTGAATGTTTTCATGTTTAGACCTAAACTTTTATTTAAGGCCCTGTCAGAGTCAATGGATATGGCCCAGGATGGAGATAAAAGGTTGGATCAAGCTGAGGAAGTACTAGGAGAACATGTGACAGGTGGGGTTGTTCAGAGTTGGAGGAAAGTGCAGAGGCTGCTACAGAGCATCCTGTCTGAAGGTAAACACCCCTTAAACACACTTTAAAGCAATCTGTGAAATATTGTAGTGTTGAAGACTATCAAGTGTTGACTGGGAAACTTTAAGAATTCCAGCATTCATGCAGGTCACACTATAGCTGGTACTGACCAAGACAAGCTCCTGGCTCAGCTTGAAGCGGAATTGAAAGAGAGTCAACATCTTGTCAGATTACAGCAGCAAATGCTGCAGGTATTACCCTCTAATATGACATAACATTCTTTGTCACTTAAACTTTTGCTAGTTTCAGACTCTCATTTCTCTGAAGGATAGCGTTGCTTCACCCATCCCATCTGAACTTACTGATAGCTACTTTTTGGAAGAGTGGGACCGTCTTCAGGCGCGCTGGGCAGAGCTCAATCATATGAGGAGGACTTTTGAAAGGGAGCGGCAGTCCTTCACTGATGCCGCCATTCGACTCAGCCGAGAGGTAAGAAGAAAATGAGGCAGCCTGGTTTTTATAAAGGATTATATAAATGTCACATGCTGTAAGGTTCTTATTGAGTTGACTCACAAGGTTTGACTAAAAAATGTAGCAGCCCTTGTGTAGTAGATATTCTAAAGGTATTCAGGTTCTCAGGGTACCATCATGCTGGTTTTCTTATGCAATTTTTAACCACTTTTCTTTGCAGCGTCGTGATTTTGAGCAACAGAAAGCCTCTCTTCTGAAGCAGCAATATCTGTGTGACTCACCTCCGTTTAACAAAGGAGCAGCAAACAGCCAAAGAGAGAGTACTGCTCTCAGTGAGTGAGGTTGTTTTTAATGGGTTTTAAATAATTTTACTTAAAATGTTTTGAAGTAAACGCACATGTTTAACTCCAGGCCTGTCGGGTTTGGGACCCACCAACATATCAGGTTGTCTTCCGCTTACTCCGTCATCCTCTGAGTTGAGGGCTGCTCCTGTGGCTGAATTACATCAGGGAAGAGGCAGAGTCCAAACCCCCAGTACTCCTGAGCTCCTGCTCTGCTTCTCAATCTAACATACAAGCTACAGGTTAGACATGATTCATCTGTGTTTTTCTGCACTCCTTTTAATGCTATAACTCATTTAATGAGATTCCATACAAAGTTTTTTTTTTTTTTAAACATAAAATATAAACTTATGTACTGTGCACTCCTTTCCTCCTGCTTTTATGGAAGATGCTACTATTGATTCTACTTTACTTTTGTTATGTAGATGCAGAGGGGCTGATCATCACTCAGAAACATGGGATGCTGGAGCAGACAGGATTGGGCACACACACCATGCTCCACATTTAGATTGGTCATTTTAATGCAATTTTATTGAGCAGTGTACCCTATTTCCCCTTTTTTTAAAAAAAAAAATAACAATAAAGACTAATTTTTGTTAATGTCATTGTCTTTTTTTTGTTTTTCAATCAATATCCAGCCTAATTTCTGTAAAGAATCATGCTGTTTGCATTTATGATGGTTCTTTAACTTTACAGTCTATCAATAAAATATATAATTTTAATGTTTTCATTGCATTAATGAAAGGGCAGTCAGTTTCTATACTTGCATGTAGTTTGCAGCAGGATATTGGGACATGTTGTGTATGTTAAGGTACATCAAATGAAATCTATACATTAGCTCTGGAGTCTGTTTTTGACTCTAGTCTATCCCAGCTGATACTGGACCCGTGCCACGTGATTGGCTGATAACTTCTCTCGCCCAAGTCTTAAATAGGAGAAACAAATCTTGTAAATCTAAAATGTTGCTTTTCACTATGGAAACAGTGGTATGTCACATGTAAGACATGCACAGTGGTTTCGTTTTTTTTGTTTTTGCTTGGAGGAAATTCAGGCGTCAATTGACCCCACGCGTTGCGCACATGCACTTGATTGGCTGCTGGCCTGTTGGGGAGTGTTCCTTTGATCACCCCTTGTGCTCAATTTCCAATCACAACGTTTCGTGCGCACCTAGTGCCGTTTTGTCTACTGGAGTTTATTTCAAGTAAATAACCAATTCATCTTCCTAAAGGGGAACGGAATGGTTTGGGGACTCCATCACCTGCCACACTTCATGGAGTCCGACAGCAAAAGTTTCCAGCCCTGGCGAGACTACATGGGACTTTCTGATACAATCAGAGGGATACTGGGTCAGAATACCGCCTCTGAGTCCTCCCACCCCGTTTCCAATGCTCACCACGCGGAATTTGACGATCTTAGCCATGCTATGGTTTCTGTGCGCATTAACGCAGTTCGCAAAAGCGGCCTTGGAGCTGCCGGTGCGCTAGATCCCTGCTCCCGCGAGTGTGCACTAATTGGTCCCCCGGCTCGCAAGGACCAAGTGGATGATGTGGCGTATGCAAACTCCTGTCGTGCGGATGCGTCAAAAACAGTCGATTTGAAATTAATGCCAAAACCGACAGGCTCCCGGGGGCCAAAAGATCGCAAGAAGACGAGTCGTTTCAAAACACCTGAGGTGCCAGCCTTACCTCCATCTCCCGAGCGAATGTTCTGCAGCTTCTGTAAGCACAACGGGGAGTCCGAGCTGGTCTACGGATCCCACTGGCTTAAGAACCAAGCAGGAGATGTTATGTGTCCCTATCTGCGGCAGTACGTGTGTCCTCTGTGTGGAGCCACGGGGGCCAAAGCTCATACCAAGCGCTTCTGCCCCAGAGTGGACAGCGCATACAGCTCCGTGTACGCCAAGTCCAGACGCTGAACCAACAGGTTGGAGGAATGGAAGCAAGGAAGCAGTAGCACTACACAGAAGGCAGGATCCTCTTTTCATTTAGTGTGACATTAGTGTATTTATTTTTGCACCAGTGTGGTTTTGCTTTTGTGTTTTCATTTGCATGCTTTGGTTCGTTTGCTGTGTAGCTGATTAGAGTTTCTTTGCAGCTGGTCTTGCCAGCCCAAAATACCTCAGCTGTTCGGTGTTTGGATTTGTAAGGTACCTTCAAGAACGACTGCCAGATTTTATGTTTGGGAGGAGGTTTAAAAAAGAGAGAGAAATTATTAAAAAAATAATGTATGTTTGTTTTACATACTTTTAAAACATGGCTCACTGATGTCCAGTTTCATATTTCCTGTCCATGCATTCACGGATTATAACACTATCAAACCTTTATAAGATGCAGTCATCAGTAATAACTTTACTACAGCAGGTAAAGCATCGTGTGACCATGTCAGTATTTTAAATTTTTTTAAAATATGAGTGACTTGTTATTGTTCTGAAGTGTGAAAGTAGACCCCCTGTTATTTAGATCAGACTATTTTATTTTGAAAATTGTACTTGTGGCTCTTCTAAAACGCTATTGTAGCTCTTTTGTGAAAAAAGTCTGAAAATTTCTCTGTAGATATTTTTGTATGCTAACAAGTTATAAATGTCTAAATTGACTAAATTTGATTGCATCCTTTGTCATCACTTTTTTTATTTTTGAAATTATTTGACAGAATTTAAATGAGCCATCGAAGTTAATTCGGTGGGCATAAGCAACATATAAATTTCTAATCAAAATGTCCATATTTTATTCACGATGAAGAATAAGTAATCAAACTAAAAAACAAAATGAGCTGTAAATGACACCAGAACAATAAAGAAACATTTTAAAATGTGTCGTCTTTACCAATGAACCATTGAGGCAGCAGTAAAATTAGGATGGAAGAGACTGTCTCAACGTGTCGAACTCCTTGAAGTTTTACTGCTACGCCGGAGGCTCTGCAGCTCTCGATGACTGGTCATGACTTTCCGACTACGAAAAATAAGAGGACAAAATGTTTCATTTAGTGACCAATCCTGTTTTAACAGATTAGGGGGCTATGTTTTTTTATGATGGGCATTTTGTGCTTTTCTGTCATATACACTGTACAAAAACATATGAATCAGCGCGCTGGTATTGCTTGTCATTTCCGGGTTCACAAGATGGTCTTAGCAATGTCATCATTAAAATGACTTAGCATATTTAATACACAAACTCATTTTAATAATGACATCACCGGAAAGTCATTTTAATGATGGTCAACTCAGGTATGCGACTATGGCTTCTGTTTGTGAGCACCAGCCAATCAGAAGCAAGCTGGCTTGACGGTAGGGGAAAGGGAGCTAAAACATTTTGTTTCTGATGGTGTATGATCTGAAGGGCTGCACCAAGGCCCAGTAAAAGATGAATGATGAGAGGGATGTAATAACAGACGAATGGGTCATCATAAAGGTCATGCACTTTAAAGGTGCTGCAGGATTATTCAAGCAAATTAGTACATTACTTCTTGTGGTATTTATTTATTTTTTTGCTCCAAAATGTAGTCTTTCTCACATCTACATACTTTCTCTTGCTGATCTGTAATTTTTGTTTTTTTCTTTAAATTTAGCACAAAAAGTAAGGAAAGTTGTGTTTGGTTGATTACTTGTAGCAATGCTTCTTGGTGATAAATCTTATAACCATAGAAAGCCTGTTTATTTCCCTTTATATGGTGCCACCAACAGACTTCAGTTTGTGGGTTGCATCCATGAAAAATTTGCCAAATCTTCCAAACAGCTTATTCTACTACTGACTCTTGTTTTGAGCTTCTGGTACTCCAGGTGCTGACGATCAGGATTGTCATCACTGGAGGCAATCTCAATGCAGAGAGACATTGAGATGAGATTCTGCAACCAGTGGCAGTCCTGTTACTCCACAGTCTGGGACCGAACTCAGTCCTCCAAGATGACAATGCTCACCCCCACAGAGCTGGATTCATCAGAGACTGCCTCTAGAATTTCGTGAGTGGAGAGGATGGAGTGGCCTGTCTGCAATCCTAGACCTCAGCCCCACTGGACACCTTGCGGGATCAGGTTGGGCGTGCTGTTCATGCCAGAGTGACCAACACAACCACAATGACACCTTCATCAGTTCCATCACCAAGGACCACATTACCGCTCATCTCTTCCTTCTTCTCATCTCTTGTTCCAGTCACACTCTTCACCTCCAGAAGGAGGGGGGCTCGACTGCATCTGAGTTGTCACTCTTTTCATCTCGACTTGTGCAAAAAGAAACGGCAGAGCTCCAGTTTCCTTCTGCTGAGCCATCTTCCTTGCATTTTTAAGGTATTTCAGTTGTAACTTCATTGGTAGGAGCTTTGTAGTTTATGGAGCGTTTGGCTGCTCAAATTCTCCCCTACTTCTTTGTCTGCGAGTTGATCTGAGTTAGCAGCTTGCTCTGAATCAGTAACAAAGCCATCTTCATACTCACCTTTTCCCTCTGAGCAGCCAGGTGCAGCCATCTGAAGTTTTTCATGGGTGCAACCCACATACTCAACACAAATGCATTTCCTTACAAATGTGGTGCCATATATAAGGGGAAATAAACAGCCTTTCCAGAGGTATAAGATTTACTGCCAAGAAATAACTGACCAGGCACAAACTGACCAAACAAACAAGTTCGAATAGAGGAATTTGTATTCTTTCAAGCCAGTGACATATTAGCTTGTTTTAATGTGTGGAGTTTCTCTGAGCACAAGCCCCCTTCACTCTGAAATTTATACTTTCAGGGCTTGACCAGACAAGATCTAAAGCTGGCAGAGTTGAGTGCCCAAACCCAACCAATCACAGCACAGAAGTGAGTATAAAAAGGATTAGACTGACCAATGGTAGTAAACGTTTACCTGCAGGAAGTGAGAAATGCTGAGCTGGAAACAGAGAAATGTAAGAGGAAAAAGATGACATAAAAGTAGTTAAAAAAAGGAGAATGGCATCTACTAACTTTAGAGAAGCAAGTTCTCTGGTGAGTCCACAGATCAGGTCTGTAGCATCTTCATGACGGTCTGAGGAATCTGGACCTTTGTCTTTCCGCATCATCTCGTCCTCACTGTAGAAAGACAAACACTGGGCTAATTAAATAAAAGAGATGTTTAAGCTTGTTGTTAATATGGCTAAAATAGATTTTTAACTTGTAAGACAGAAATTTTCATTAATTGTTCCTTGAATGTTAAGTGAAACTAGAACTGAGAAATTGAGAAATAAACATAACGAAATGCACACATTTGAAGCGTATGACTGTCCCTGTGTGTAGCCTTTGGTGTATCAGAGGATGTATCGGTTCTTTTCTAATAAAGCATACAGCTCTTTTTTTTTAACAAATCTGTCAGACAGTAAGTTGTTCTCTCTCACTACCCTTTTGCAATCCCTTGCTTAATGCTTACATCAGAACAATGGTGTTCAGCTGGGAGTCCGACACATAATCTAGGCATCCACATCCAAAAGAGTCAGCAGTGTCCAGGGTCTGAGCGTGTTCAGCGTGAGCAGTTGAAGGACCAGCAACAGGTTCATCAGAATCACGCTGTATTTAAAAAAACAAACAAAAAATATATAAATTTTAAACACAGTAACTTTCAACCTTATATGAATTAAGTAGCTGTTTTTGTGGTTCTGAGTTGGGCTTTTTTTCAGGTAATTAATTTGGTAGTTTAGTTTTTAAATGTCAGAACAAATAAAAGTCAAAACACCTGTCACAAGCACCTGAGAACATAAGGTAAAGGTATGAAATAGTTCCTTTTGTCCAACCAACTGAAATTCAATGTATAAAGAGCTGCAAACTGTCACATTTACACCTCTTAAACCAGCAAATATTTGGTATTTCTAATGTTGAATACCTAAAGTCAAAGGCCATGAAGCTGAAATGTTAGTGTGTCTATGAAATGACCAGAAAAAATTGATGAAACTAAAATTTGTCAACTTTCTCAAGTTTTGTGCAAGTGCCAGTCTTGATTAATTAATTACTTAATTTGCTTCATTATGCTGACAATTTAAATGAGTGCTGAAGGTATTTGAGGGCAAAGTTTCTTAACTGAAATGACAAAAAGACCCTTTAGCTAGTATATCACAACGTAAATGTAATAAGTTTCATTAAACAGACATTACTAGTATATCAGCCTGTTCCTTCTGCTCTGAATCCTGTTCAGGTTCTAGTCCCATTACTTACACTGTCCTTCCTCTCTGAGACACTGGGTGTTGCTGCACCCTCACGGAGCTCCACAGAGTCACATTTTAACCCTCCCGGCTGGGTGTGTGAACAGGAGGCACCTTCATCGGCTCCATCATGAAGGACCACATCGCCGCTCATCTCATCCTGCTTCTCATCTCTTGTTCCATTCACACTCTCCACCTGCAGAAGGGGGGCCTCGACTGCATCCCAGTTGTCACTCTTCTCATCTCGACTTGTGCAAAAAGAAACGGCAGAGCTCCAGTTTCCTTCTGCTGAGCCATCTTCCTCTGGTTTTTCAGGTATTTCAGCTGTAACTTCATTGGTACGAGCTTTGAGTTCTTGGAGCATTTGGCTGTCCAAATTTTCCCCCATTTCTTTTTCTGCAAGTTGATCTGAGTTAACAGCTTGCTCTGAATCAGTAACAAAGCCATCTTCACACTTGCAACCTTTTCCCACTGAGCAGCCGGGATCACAAGCAGCAGTGGAGCCATCTGAAAGCCTGACAGCACCATGGGCTTCACTTTCTGCTCTGTGTGTTTTCAAATATTATTGTCAAAGAAAGAAAGAAATTATATTAATTCTTTCATACATATAGCTCAGTTTTTTAAGTATTTGAAGTTCTTCTGAAGCTGCTGATTTCACAGAAAGATCTTGACTCGCAATAAAAAAGAGGACTTTGCAATCTTAATTTTTACTTTATATTGTGAGTTCCAATTTTTGAACTGTCTAAACTGAACTCTGCTTTGATATTTTAAATATATAAAACCAAACATATCTGAAGTTCATGCTGTGTAAATTTTAAACAATCAAAATTGTTGCTTAAAACCTCTTTTGGCTCAACTATAACTAATGTAACAGCTGTGTTAATGTGGCTTGTTGTCACGAGTATGTAAAATTAATGGAAAAATGTAAGAAATGTAATGTGATCCTTACTTTTCATCCGCTTGACAGTGACTGGACTGAAGCTTTAGCGCTTCACTCAGCTCTACATTCTGCCCTTTGGCTGGGATGGATGGAGGTATATTCGTTCCCAGAGCCACGGGTTCAGCTGTGTTACCACAAATAGGTTTCTCCACTTTATCCTCTCTGTTCTGCCCATTTTCATGCTTCTGTGTCAGTAAAAAATGACTCCGTTCCTTCTCTGTCAGGCCACACATGCCCATCCTTCGCTTTTTCTTGGCTGGTAATCCTGTTGACTCCTTTATGAGGTCTTTGATATCATCCATGCACACATTGATGGGTTCTTCAGAGCCAGTCTGTTGATTTCTCTCCACATAACAGTTCTCCTTTGCATTCAAAGCAGTTGCGCAGGATTGATCACTTTCTTTGGTGATAGGGGAGAAGATCTGGACTTGATCTGTGCGTATATGATGCAGTGATCTCTGACATTCATCTGAACCTATTTCCTCCTCATTCATTCCACTCTTGTTGGTGTCATTTTCAGTAAGTACTTGAAAGCCCTCCAGCTGAGAATCGTTTTGGGGATTGGTGACATCTTGCTCTGTAAGTTCCACATTTGTAAAGTAGCCTGCATCTTTTTCCCATTTTGTGGCACAGGACTGCTCTGATCCCTGATCCTGCTGATTTGTAATCTTAGCACATTCCTGCACAGGAGACCAGGGACACTGTAGTGGTGCGGAAACCACTGTTGTGTTATCTTCTTCAGCATCCTGAAATAAAACAAAAACACACACACTCAACAGAATCAAGCAGTGTGTCTCAATAATGTGTGAATGTAGGTTCAGTTTCCATCACCTAAAGTACCTGTTGATGTGGAGCTTGAACATCATCAGTTATAGAAATTTCATCACTTGGACACTTCCTCTTTCTTGACCTTAGTGACCGAGCCTGCGGTGGAGCTAAGTCCTCTTAAAACAAAGCAATCAGTTCAACTGATCAATACTGTGAAGGAGAATCACTCTAGGCAATTAACATTTAATTGGTGCTATAAATGTTATATAACATTTTAAATCAGGGGTGTCAAACTCTTTTTAGTTCCTGAGTCACATCTGGTACCATTCAAAAGTTTGGACACCAAAACTTTGACTGGTACTGTACAGCCAGTTTAATTTCAGGTAAGTGGTTAATAAAATAGATGAATAGATGAAAAATCTGAAACCACAATTTCCTAATGAAAGACACGCCATGCCCCGCTCCTTTAAAATCAAAGTTGTCTTTTTTTTTATCTACTGTGTGATCTAGTCACAAAACAACTGATGCACAGCCAGAAATGAGGATGAGAAAGCAACTTCAACCACAGTCCTGTGTTTCGAAAGTGACAGAGTATAGTCATTACATGCCCATTACAATGTACACATCTTAGCAGAAAAGCACAAATCCTTCATATGTAGTTTTGTAAGTAAATAATAGTCTTTTACATGTTAATTATTCAAACACCTTGTCTAGCTCTAGAAATACTTTTAGCTTTACTTGCCAAAAACTGAGGCAGCTTCTGCCTTGTGACAGGAATGTACTTTCTGGCACAAAATGACTTCATATAATTAATTAGTGATATGTTTGATAGAATATAGGCCAACAAGTTATTTACAACAGTTTAAATACTGGTGTCGTACCAAAAAGTGATCATCTGCCAAAAAGTCATTTTTGCTATTTGCCAAAGATTGATTGTTGGTATTTAAACTGCTGTGAACTACTTGTTGGTCTACAATCTGCCAAGCATATCTGAAAATGATCTCTAATAAATGATATCAAATAATTTTGAGCCAGAAAGAACATTCCTGTCACAAAGTAGAAGCTGCAATCAGTTTTGGCAAAGTGACTTTTACATAGCCTTTTTTTTTTATCCTGGCAAAAAGTCTCTGACATTAAAAATATCCTTTTCAAGAGAGATCTGGACAAGAGGGCAGCAGAAATGACAGCAAATATAACATAACAGTATAAATAAATTATAAGTGGCTAAAAGGTCTGGGATGATTATAATTTAGAACACAGAGTAGCTCCAATAATGCAGAATCATAAAGATTCTTGAAAAAAAAGGCAATTTATTTGATATATATATATATAAATCCTGTTGACTCCAGCCTATTTACCAATATAAGCAAAGATATTACACATAAAAAACATACAGAAACATCTGCAATCACTTTTTGGCAACTTCTGTGCCAGTCCATATCTTTGACACCCCTACACGGAAATTAAACTACATTTGCATTCATAATGATTCAAAACCTGTTTCAGAATCAAACTCTTAAGCTTACATAATCTCATTTATGTTCAGCAGCTAAATTAGCCCGTATTGTGTGTCAGTTACCACTGCTGTTGATCTTGCTTTTCTCTTTCGCCATCTCCTCTTGCTAGAAAAGAATAAATGAAAATATCAAAGATATGTCAGCTGATATGCGAGGAAGCTAACTTAAAGTTATGCAAAAACAGCCAACTAACCGTTAAAGACATTTTTCTCAAAACATTAAATGCATTTACTAGCTAGCTAACAAATGTACACTGTGCTTACTCAATGAGAAAACGTACAGATAATCCGGAGCACCGATGTAATTTGTCTGCTTACATTTAAGTAATGAGAATATAAGGATTAAATAACTCCTGTGACTGACTGACAATCTTGTCGAATAAATTTGTTTCCCACCTGAACCACAGACTTGGCTTTAGTTGTACGTCAGTGACAGGTGTCCTGCCAAAAAGTGATTTCCGGTATTTGCCTAAAAATGATTGGCTGCGTTTAAACTGTTGTAAATGACTCTTTGTCCTATAATCTGTGAACCCTGTGTCAAACACATCGCTCATGAATGATGTCAAGTCATTTTGAGAGAAAAACAACATTCACGTCGCAAGGTAGAAGCCATAACCACTTTCTGTCAAAGTGACTTAAACTGTATATTTATCATGGCAGAAATCTGTAACTGACATTAAAAATGTCTTTTTTTTAGAGAGATCTGGCCAAGAGGGCAGCAAAAATTAAAACAAATATAACATAACGGTTCTATGAAGATATTTAAATAGGCCAAAATGGACTGGGTTGATTATAATTTATATGTAATAATGCAGAGTCATAAAGATACTTGCAAAAAAGGTAAATTCTTCATTTTATATACAAGTCCTTCATGAATCCTTTTAACTACAGTCTATTTACCAATATAGGCAATAACATTACACATAAAAAAAAAAAACATGGGAACTAATTTTTTGACAGATGATCACAAGTCATTTATTCCACTTGATGCTGGTCAATCCACATAGACCCCCCACAAATGTTTCCAGCTTGGTACAAAAAAAACTTCATAGTACTTTTTATATTACTATTTTTAAAAAAATTAGATATAATGGCATATATATGTTTCATCTGGGTATATTTTAATCAGTTTATGTAACCTATGAAAAAACTAAATGAAAACAAGAAAAACAAACATTTGCCAAGATTTTAATTGTATATCCATATGTGATTTTTGTGTAGGGTTTGTAGTTCACTTTGCATTATTGTGAGTATTTTAATTTAAAATAGAGAAAGAAAATGAACTATCAACAGTAATTGTACCAACTTTTATTGCAATAGATGAAATATTCTCTGAAGTTTAACATTTTGGCACTGATGTGATAGGGATTTGTGAAAATTTTTGGTGACCTTGACCTTTGACCTCATATGTTCTTGAGTGGGTGGTGCAGTGGTTAGCACTGTTGCTCCACAGCAAGAAGGTCCCGGTTTGAATCCACCTTCTGGCCTTTGTGTACACGTGTGGAGTTTGCATGTTCTGCAAGGGTTCTCTCTGGATACTCTGGCTTCCTCCCACAGCTCAAAGACATGCACTCAGTTGGGTTAGGTTAATTAATTATTCTGCCTATAGGTATGAATGTGAGTGTAAATTTTTGTCTCTCTTTCTCTGTTATCCCTGTGACTGGCTGTACAGGGTGTACCCTGGCTCTTGCACTATGACAGCTGGTGACCGTGGCTCCAGCCCCCCTGTGACCCAAATGTTTCGTCAGTTTTGGTGCAAAACTTTTGAGTTATGTTGCTAACAGGCAAACAAATGAACAGGAGTGAAAACATAACCTCTCTCTACCTGGGTGAGATAACAAAGCCTACAGCTCTGCTAAGTTCAACCACACAATAAATGAAAATGTGGAAGAATAGTTGATTCTGTGTTTGTCCAAGTTTAAGAAACCTTATTACACAATTCATATTTCCACTGAATTGGGCTGAAGTAGCATTTAGGTAGGCAATATGTGGAGTTTAGGTATGTGTACTCAACATTGAATATATCAGTTATTATTTGAAACAATTAGTTAATGTTAAAAGAAATAGATTTTTGTTGTGTTGCTGCAAAATAAAAATGTAATGAGATGATTATAGTATTATGGCATGAAGTAGTGCATTAAAAAGTTGCCTTTCTATAGTCTGATGTTTGTTGAATAATTGGCTGAGTCAATGTATAAAATAAGTTGATAAATAACATAGTAAATACTTAATAATTACATCAAAAATGAGAGATTTGGAATAGGCATGCATTCTTTTTATAACCAGGACAGGAGAGAGAACAGAGGACACTGGGAGTGCAACAGATCAATGAGACACCAAAAGAGCAGGAAAGGTGAATGAGAGGTGAACATTCAAAATACAAGGAGGTGACACAGTTTTTAAAAAGGCATTGGACACAATGAAAGTACGCATATTGGAAAACGGCCCAATTGCTCGGTAAGCACTTCCGGGAATCTATATGAACCACGTGATGACGCGACTCTCCATTCAACGACTCCGGTCTAGCCGTAAAGTGCAGTGCGCGTTGCTATTGGAGACGCAATGTAGGAAGTAAATTCTATTGCTTACCGAAGCAAACGTAGAAATATTTCAGCCGACATTCACCATATATTTGGACTGCTGTTTCTCACCTGGATCCGACTTGAACCACCGACCCGCGCAGCTGTGACGCTAACGTCTCGCTCCGTGAATCTAAGGAGGTAAACAGCCCGTGTGAAGCTGTGGTTTTGGCTGTTAGCTGACATAAATATAGACGCTAACTGCATATTAGACCATAGAAATCGTTAGATTTATTATCCCAAATTACACTGGATGTTGGAAGTGAAGTGTACCGACTCAGGTGTACTAAGGAGGTTTTGAGACACTCCTTGGCCTTTATATTTTACTTCCAGTGAGTCATACTTGTATTTTTTTTAACTATATATCCGTGCTCTTCCCTTTTAATTAATTTAGTTTAATCGTGTTTATGCGTTCCCTTTAAGGTATTAAAAGTCAATGAGTCGCGGTCACAACCCACCTCCTCGGGGTCAAGGGGCAGCCCGAGCCAAACAGGTAATTGCCCTTCCTTTCTGATGATGAGTTTTGCAAACTTTACCTGTCGAAAGCAGGCAGGACTCTGCAGCTGCGGCTACTATCTATCTGTCTGTCTGTCTATCTGTCTGTGTCTCAGATGGGCCTGCTCCTTGACCTGTCCCCGGATGGAGGCATGGGTGATGAGGGAAATGATGATGAGCTGGAGGCAGAGTTGCTCAATTTGGTAGGAGGGGGTGGGGGAGGAAGAGCACAAGGGAAGAAAGGCGAAGGGAGAGGTGAGGATTTCTGGCAGCTGCCTTTCTTTCTCTTTCATGTGCTAATGCTTAAATTGTCCTTTTTTTTTTTATATTGTCAAATGCTGTTTGTGACTTATTTGCTTATGTTCAGCTCCTGTTCCCATGGCTGAAATTGAGCGAATGGCAGCTCTGTGTATGAAAGATATAGATGATGATGATATGGGAGATGACGATTTGGATGATGAAGATCTGCTGGTAATACACACACACAAAAACACAAACACAAGCATTTCACTGACTAAATAGTTAACTGAACTTGCTGTTTGTGCACATAGGCAGAACTGAATGACGTTTTGGAGGATGATGAGGAGCATACTCCTGCTCTCACTCCACCTGCCGCTACACCAACTGCTCCTAAAGCGAGCATCGCCTCACGCTCCTCGCCTCTTGCTGCTCCCAGTGGTGTAACTGGGTTGGAAGCACGGCTGCTGGAGCGCATTGGAATGTATCAGACTGCCATTTCCAATGCCAAGGCTGCAGGCGAGACTAGCAAAGTTCGAAGATATGAACGCGGGCTGAAGGTAAAACAAATAAGCAGAAACGCCTCTTATATGATGTGCAGCCAACTTTACCTTCATTTAGATTCTTTAAATTTTACCTTAATGCTCAGATCAAACTCCGTGTTTATGAATTTTTGTTTCCTTCCACTTTAGACACTACAGTCCATGTTAACATCTGTCAAGAAAGGAAAACCAGTCAATGAAGAAGAGATGCCTCCACCTGTTGCTCTCGGAGAAAAGTCAAATGCCCCAACCCAGCCTGAAGTGGTTAAAGAACGAGAGGTGCCCAAACCTGTGCTGATCCCCTCCCCTCCCACCAACCAGAAACCTCTGAGGGAAGCTGAACCGCCAGCTCCGAACGCTAAGCCAACACATTTGATTCCACCCCAAAGGCCAGTTGCTGCCGTCACTCCGGAAACACCTGCTATCTCTCCTCTCACCCCCAGCCAGCCTGACGCACAGCACTCAGGTAAACACACAAGAGGATTTTAACGTGTATTAGATGGGTTTAAAAGTAAATACGGGGGATAGTGCTCTGCTCTAAGGGGCTTCATGAATTCATCTGGTCTGAAAAAGTCTTGAATCAGATTCCACAGTGTTGTTGAATGTAATTATTTAAATGACCAAATATAATTGAACTCTTTTGAGTATGAGTGCTAAACGATTAATTGATGATTGCTTGATTTGTGTTTTTGTTCCCCCCCCCCGGATCTTTGCTTCTGTTTCAAAGTTGGTTTCATTCCTTCATTAAGACTAATATACATGTGGGACTTTTTAAACTCCTGATTAGACAATAAGTTTAATCTATTTCCTTTAGCTTCTGCAATTAACAACACCTGTCTCCATTTTACATTATTAGTAATCAGTGCCTCCCAGTGTCATCTCACAGCAAGCAGGTTCTTGGTTCAAATCCCCTGGTCACCTTGGGCCTTTCTGTGTGGAGTCTGCATGTACTCCTTATGTCTGTTTGCCCCCACAGTCAGGCATACAATATGTTAGGTTAACTGGTGACTCTAAACTGGCCGTAGGTGTGATTGAGAACGTGAATGTGTTGTCTTTTTGCTTAGTTATCCCTGTGATATCAAGGGCGTATTGTACCTCTCAGTCCTGTAGCAGCTGGGATATGTTCCAGCCTCTCTACGACCCTAATTTTGATAAGCTGTTCCTTACATTTTGACACAAACACATGAGTTTGTCTTATTCACGCAGAGGCGAAACAGGCAGTGTTGTCCAGGCAGAGAGAGTATAAGCTGGCTGCCATACACGCCAAACAGAGCGGCAACACCGACCACGCCAAACAGCACTACCTCACTGCCAAGGTAACACTAGCTGATATCAGTCAGGTCATTGGAGTATATCTGTGTGTGTGCGCAGTTGTGATGTAATGATTTTTAATAGTTTGTTTTAATAATGTTGCTCTTGATTTTTGTAGAAGCTTGATGTGCTACTAGAGGCACTGGACCGAGATGACCCAGTAGACCTGAGCTCACTGCCTCCTCCACCTGGTCAGTGGTTAAAAGAAAGCTTTACCTCAAGCTTTTGAATTTTAAATACTCATTCATTCACTCACAACAGTGCTAGCAGTTTCCTTTAATAGAAGTGACTAAAGGCCCATTTATTAAAGAAATTCAGCATCAATTAAAAGTCCTATTAATGAGTTCCAGGTATACAAATGTATGCCTCAAACACATGCTGTCTTTGCTTAATTGATATGTTGTGTAAGTGCATGTCACATATTTGTTCCTGCACCTTTGCTCACATGTCTGCTCGTTCAGTGGACCTTAGTCTCGCTCAGACATTGCCTATGCCAATCGGACATTAAAACAGATTTTCTTGAACTAAACCGCTAGACACTCAGTTTTAAGGAAACCAATCACGCAAGACATTTAAAACTTTTAAAAGAATTCAAAGGGTCAAAGTGCTGTTATAGTGAAGTGAGTGAACAAGTGTGCGAAGGGGTCCAACTTGAACAGTATGCATCTATGGTGTGAATTTGTAAATCCTTGGCGAGATCGTTCAAGTTATTACGTTCACAAGATTTTCAGAAAACTTAAACTCTGACATTTAGCTTGAAGTCAAGGTTGCTGAGATTCAAAGTTGTTAGAGATTTTTAGTACATGCATCTACTGTATGATGTGAATTTGAACATCAGAGGTCATATCGTTCTCGCGTTATGGCCAGCGTTTGTGTGTTTGTGGAACAGACAATGCAGACTATAACAATAGCTTGACTTTGTTCTTCAAAACAGACAAGTTACATAATTTTCAAATTTTATCCTTCTTCTGTCTTTGGATTAAGGAATATCTTACATTTTCTGGATCAGAAACTTCCATGCTACTTGTTGAACTTTCTACAAAGTGCTATATAGTCCTGCATTCCATGTCTCCATATGTGTCATACTTTAAACATTGTGTTAATCACACTCTTGATAAGAAAATGTAGGTTGGCACTTTAAAGCACTTTGAGTGCTCGAGTGGAGAAGAAAAGTGTTGTATAAGAGCCAGTCCATTTACCGTTTAGTATTATAATTGTAACCTGTGTCCACGTCTCCACTGGTGTCTGATCATCTACAGGAGATGTAGTAGCAGAGCACAGTGCTCCTCCTCCTCAGTCTTCTAAACTCATCACCCCTGTGGGTCCTGCAGCTCCTGCTGCTCCTGCACCCACCCAGGTGGCCACTGCAGGTATGATTCAAGTAGTTTCGATCCTTCATTTTAACTAATAAGTATGATAAAGTAATTCAAAATAAAAAAAGTCGTGTTGAAGGAAAGATAAAATGTGCATATGTTTCTTTTTGTCCCTTGTATAGACCTGCCTGCTCCCACAAGTGTGGCTGAAGCCCTGCAGCAAAGGATGGACATATACAAGTCAGCAGCAGAGGGAGCTAAGAGCAAAGGGGACGATCGCAAGGCCCGAATGCATCAGCGCATTTTGAAGGTACATAACACAAATATCGGGGCACAAAATGTTTTCAGCTAGTGCAGCTTTTTTCTTTGAAATTTTAATTCCTGGCTCTCTGCTGCTGTTTTTATCATTTTTCTCTATTACTCAAAATAAAGTATGCTGTGATATGTTTTTATTTCGGGATGCAAATATTTTGACTGTCGCTGCTACTATTCCTCTTTCAACTCACCAGTATGACCAGCTTTAGGTTCTGTGTTGTTCCTTTGAGATTGTTCAACATTATTGTGAAGAATACAGAAAATATCTAAATTAATTGACTTGGTTGAGGCAAGAAGAATGAATAGAACAGCGTTATGGAGAGAGGGTTAACAAAGTTGTAGGGTTTGTATATGTGTTGTGTAATCACATACCTGCAAAGATGACATGGATTATCATGGAGGAGTTAAGTTTTTGTTCTGTTTTTTTTGTTTTGTTTGTCCTTACATGAAAGATAAGGTACTTTTTATTTTGGTTCCCTCTGTTTTGGGTTTGCATTGGAATGGAAATGGCTCTGTGCACTTTCATATGTTATATTTCAAAATATATTTCAGGTCTTACAGGAGCATGAATAACAGTGATTAAGGAATGTTCTGTTTTAACAGCAATATCAGGATGCCATCAAAGCTCACAAAGCTGGCCGACCTGTTAACTTATCTGATCTACCTGTGCCACCAGGTAAATTTGAATTCAGGTATGACTCAGGATTTTGCCCACAGGGTGATGTGTAAGGCTTGTTCATGTGTGTGTGCATTTTTTTTTCTGCCCCAGGCTGTCCACCTCTTCAGGGCTCAGAGGGGAGTCAGCAGAACTTCATAGGTGTCCTGGAAACAGCCATGAAAATAGCAAACCAGGATGCAGACGCAGAAGATGACGAAGAGGATGGACAAAGAGAGGCTGCCAAGGTAAAAAAAAACAAAACAAACTAATTCAGGGACTGCCAAATGGTGAAATTGTGATTTTGCAGCCAAGAAATCTGATTGATTTTGGACCAAGCCAAGAAATGCTTTATTGTGTCCCATAATAGCTTCTGAAACTTCTGTGGCAGATTATTCAGTCACTGTTTTCTCAACTACACCTTCTGCCTATTGCATCATTTTTGGCCTTGCAATCACATAATATGCTTTGGAGTATGGAGTATATTAATAACAATAATAATTTACACAAACCTTGTAAGACATGTCAGTATAGTCAAACCTCATTTGTTAAAGTATTTGTTAAAGCAGACTCACTGATGTCTGTGTGTTCATTTCATTTGCTATTGATCCTAACCTCTGCAGGCTACAGTGCGCCCACCTGCCCAGAAAGCAAAGTCGCCAGCTCCCCAGCCTCCTCAGGCTCCTGCAGGCTCTTCAGCTCCGAAACTGGGAGCTAAAGGTGAGTTCGCAGTGTGGGTATGTGTGAGAGGGGCATTTACGCGTGCCATGCGAGATGTTAGTGTTACACAAGACTAAAGCTGTGTCATACTGCAAGTGTTATGGCCCATTTATGCTTGCTGTTCTCACCATCACAAATGGCACTATATGACAAAAGTGATGTCACATCCAGAGTGGCATGCACCAGTTTTGTTTTGGCCGGTGGTGCACCTCAAGTTTTGGAACCTTGCATGGGTGCAGTTTAAGGCAGTGTCAGTTTTTACTGCCATTTTAGTGATACATCAGTACAGGAGCTCAGAGTTTCATGCATTATACACAAAGATGAGACTTTCTGGGAAATATTTCCAGGTTTAACTTCATCTTCTATACGAGTGTTGTTGTGGGGGTTTGTTGTTCATGAAAGTACTGCAATGAGAATAGTACTGCAACAAAACTAAAGCTGCAAGTCTTATTGCCCATTCATGGCCTTATGGCCCATTTATGCTCGCGCCCTCAGCGCAGGTACAGATGTAGCAATGTCACTGTTTGCGTACAAAGCAACCAATGCAGCGAGTATAAATGGGCCATTAGAGCTCAGTTCTTCTCCTTATAATATTATTATTTTATTTTTTGACTTACCTGCATGTGCAAAAAGAACAATAACAAAGATGTTGGAGAGCAGTAAGCTCGGAGGCCACCTGAGTCAGCGTTTACAGTTTTGTCTGTGTGCAGTAAAAGTCAGCAAACTTGTGAATGGACAAAAAAGGCGAGGCTGAAGCGAGACAACTCTTTACTTTGGCAGTATAATAACTCCTAAGTCTTTACAGAGGAGCATGTTGATGGACAGTTGGAGCCAGGAGCAGTGGATTGTGATTCAAATGGCTTCAGTAAAACATATTTCATCCAAAATGTTCAGGATGTGAAAACTCTCTGGCCAAGACACTCAGTTCAAGCAAGTGATGAGTCTGTTTGGACTTTTTGGACTAAGTTTGCGGTGCAAAAAGAATCAGACCTGAATTGGAATCAGTACTACATATTGTTTGTGCCAGTATGTGGCATTAACAATGTTTGGTCAGGAAAAACCGATCTGAGTCGCATATTGGCTGAAATAAACTTTTGCCAGCAGGGTGAACATACAGTAAGTTTCACTTCTTTTTCTCTTAATTATCCTTGCAGCCCAGCAGCAAGTGGATTTTCTGTTGCTAAGACGACAAGCTTTTCTGCGTGCGGCACTGCGCTCCAAACAGATGAAGGTAATCTTCTGACTTCCCACTACCTTTCTTTTTACTGTAGATAGATATCTGTCTTTAGCACAGCTGCCTGTGATTTTATTGGAATCCCAAACATCTGTTGTATTTTTCATTGATGGGTCTGTTGCCGCTTTTGTAGGACATGACGGGAGCAGCACAGCACCTCAGACATGCCAAAGGACTGGAACCCATGATCACTGGTGCAAAGTCTGGCCTACCAGTTGACATCACCAAGGTTATAAATATAGTTTCACATCCATATTAGTAATACTCAAGAAGTAAGAGTAGAAATAGTAAGAGAAATACACTGGGAAGTAAGGTTCATGTTAAGTGTCAGACATGAGGTTTATTGACATGCTTTAGTTTAATGTCAAATGCATGGACCACACAACCTCATCAAACTTCACTTAAAATCTCAAGCAGTCAACACAAAAGCTGCACAGCCATTCTGATTAGTTTTACAGCAAACAACAGATGACTCACAATAACCTGTTTCATAACCCTTGCAGGTTCCTTGGAGGTGTACTTGTCTTTTTTGTTTAGCATGTCCACTGGGGGTGTCACTGTGTACACCTCAGCTACAAATAGACAGGCAAAATTTGTCCTGAAATGATGCACAGACTGGATTTAAATTTGGTTATAGTATACTAAAATACTCTATATCAAAGGAGTTGGACATATGTGATACAGAGAGAGAGAGCGAGAGTGTGTGTGTGTGTGTGTGTGTGTGTGTTGAACAGGTTGTCACGGCAGCGGGAGCTGAATGTGTGAGGTGTGTTCACAAAATGTGACAGAAATAGAAGATGATAGGAAGGAAACACGGGGTGAAATCAAAACACCTGGTCTCACCTTCTGTGTGTGTGTGTGTGTGTGTGTGTGTGTGAGAGAGAGAGAGAGAACGTGTGCATATTTTCAGCATCATTACACTGTTCATATTTCATGTCCATGACACTTATCCCCTGAGATTTTCATTCATTTTTGCCTGACTTGAATTTAACTTCTTTTCATATAACTCATTTATTTATCTCTGACTCAGCCCCTTATGTATTAACCAAGAATATTATGCTTGTGCCTTTGTTTGTTTGTCTTATTTTTGTCAGCAGGATATCACACAAGTGTAGAAACAGACAGAAAACAGAGTAACAGTTGATTAGATTTTGGTCCAGGTTTAATATGGGGTTGTCAAAGCCATTTTGTGAATCATAATAGAATATTTGTAATAAATCAGTTACACTGAATTGAATTGGCCCTGGTAACTCTCTAATTATTATTATTATTATTATTTTTTTTATTTTTTTTTGTGTGTGTGTGTTCCTCTTTCTCCTTCCCAACAGATTCCCAATCTTCCAGTAAGTGAGGAGGACTACTCCCTGGCTCGCTCTCGTACCTCTCCTTCCTCTCGTACCGCTAGTGAGCAGTACCAAAACCTCATGGTTCATTTGAGAAAGCAGCATGAGGTTAAGACACACCTTTTCCTCCTGTTTATTTGATCTGAAAGAGCACCTTAAATATCCACCTTACATACTGATGTCAATATCATGCATTAGTTCTGATTATGGCTTTAAGATTGTTCATACATTTTCTGACAAATCACAGTTGTTCTTTATTTTATTGTGCTTGGCTAATGTATGGTCTCTCACACACCCTCTTTTGTTCTCTGTCCACCAGAAATGTCTGGGCCTGTCCCAACAATTCACACAAATGGGAAACGTGGGAGAGGCTTTAAAGTAAGAAATGTTTTTGTTGGTTTGAATTTTATGCATTTTAAGTGGGGGTTTTTTTGGGGGGGGTGTCCATGATGGAACTTAAAGCGTGGTATTATCTTGAAATGATTACAGTTTACCTTAAAACACCTCAACACCAACATCTAGATCAGATAATTGGTTGTGTTTGCATTAAATGACAAATGCTCATAATTTGTTATTCAGTTTGAATAAAAATCTAAAATCCAGAGAAATGTTATTACCTGTCAGATTAATGTATTTTTAGTTTATTTCAATTATTCTTCAATTACTTTCTATGCTTTAATTTGTTTAACTGAGCACTTCTATAGGTGGAGGAAATCAATCCTCTGCTTCAATGCCATGTGCCAACACAGTGCAGGGCAGCTACCTAAGAGGCTGAGTATCTCGTGAATGGTGTTACATCCTCACTGTGTACAACTCTGGATAATGTGACTCCTCTGAAAGAGAAATCCTCAAGTTAGAACTGCTTGACTTCCTGGTATAGCACATAAATGTGTAGCTTAAAGCAGATAACCGGTAAGCTGGAGAGGAAACAGTGTCTCACTAATTTAGAAGATCTTCATTTAGCCTGGAAAAAGAGTTTGTTGCTCTATAAAAAGCCCTTGATAAAGCTAGGACATCTTACTATTCATCACTAATTGAAGAAAACTCAGGTTTCTTTTCAGTACTGTAGCCAGGCTGACAGAGTCAGAGCTCTGTTGAGCCGAGTACTCCTTTAACCTTAACCAGTAATGACTTTGTGAATTTCTTCACAAATCAAATTTTAAACCTTTAGAGAGAAAATTACTCATAACCATCTTACAGACGTGTCATTATGTACGGCTACTTTCTGTACTACTGATGTTTGTTTAGACTCTCTCTCTGATGTTTCCAGTTTAATTTCAATAGTTACTTCCTCCAAACCATCAGTGTGTCTTTTGGACCCCATTCCTACTAGACTGCTCAAAGAAGTCCTACCATTAATTAATGCTTCATTCTTAAATATGATAAATCTGTCTCTGTTAATGGACTATTAATGCTTCCCCTAGGCAGTATTATTAGAAGTCATTGCATACATTTTTATTGCTATGAAGATGATACCCAACTTTATTTATCCATGAAGCCAGATGACACACACCAGTTATTTAAACTGCAGGAATGTCTTAAAGACACAAAGACCTGGATTACCTCCTATTTCCTGCTTCTAAATTCAGATCAAATTGAATTATTATTGTACTCTGTCCTATAAATCTTAGAAATATGGTTTCTAACCAGTATACTTGCATTACCTTGGCCTCCAGTAACACTGAGAGAAATCTTGGAGTCATTTTTGACCAGGATATGTCCTTCAGTGTACATATTAAACAAATGTAGGACCGCTTGTTTGCATTTGTGCAATATAATGCAATATAATAATACTTCTAAAATTAGAAACATCCTGTCTCAGAGTGATGCTGAAAAGCTAATTCATGCATTTATTACGTCTAGGCTGGACTACTGTAATTCATTATTATCAGGCTGTCCTAAAAGCTTCCTGAAAAGCCTTCAGCTGATCCATAATGCTGCAGCTACAGTACTTACAGGGACTAGAAGAGAGAGCATATTTCTCCCATATTGGCTTCTCTTCATCCCTGTAAAATCTAGAATAAAATTTAAAATTCTTCTTCTCACGTATAAGGTCTTGAATAATCAGGTCCCATCTTATCTCAAAGACCTCATAGTACCATATCACTCCAACAGAGCTCTTTGCTCTCAGACTGCTGGCTTACTTGTGGTTCCCAGGATACTTAAGAGTAGAATGGGAGGCAGAGGCTTCAGCTTTCAGGCCCCTCTTCAGTGGAACCAGCTCCCAATTGGGATTCAGAAGATAGAAACTTTCTCTGTTTTTAAGATTAAGCTTAAAACATTTACTCTTTGATAAAGCTTCTAGTTAGGGCTGGATCAGGTGATCCTGAGCCATCCCTTAGTTATGCTGCTATAGACCTAGGCTGCTGGGAGGGGGGTTCACCTCTTTCTCACTCTCTTTGTGTTTATACCCCACTCTGCATTTAACCATTAGTTATTATTAATCTCTGGCTCTCTTCCACACTGTATCTTTGTCCTATCTCTCTCCCTTCACCCCCAACCAGTCACGGCAGATGGCTGCCCCTCCCTGAGCCTGGTTCTGCCGGAGGTTTCTTCCTGTCAAGAGTGTTTTTCCTTCCCACTGCCGCCAAGTGCTTGCCAACGGACTGACCAAGGGTGTTGTTTGATTGTAGGGTTTTTACCTTACAATAAAAAGTGCCTTGACGAGACTGTTGTGATTTAGTGCTATATAAATAAAACTGAATTGAATTGAATTCTATAATTATTCACTTTCTGGCAACATGCACACAGTGTTTTAACTGTCCTTCTGCATTAAGTACCTCATCTTAATGTGTAATGTTCGAGTCACAGTGTGTATTTTATGTATGTTTCTAACCAGATACTTGCTTTAAAACCTTTTTCTCATCCTTGGTCTGCACTGCTTCCTCGTTCTTTTGGTGTGCTTTGAAAAATGTTGTCATGGCCTAAAAAATTAATATTTATTTTTACAGATGATGCATAGGGTCTTATGTAAACCTGAATTTTCAAAAGCAGCCATACATGTGTTTCTCGGGAAATAGAGCTGTTTAGCTGTACACCTGTGCAGTGATTAAACTTGTTGTATTTCAGTGATAGATGAGACTGGGATCAGGGTTTTCTACTTGTCTGTCTGAGTGTTGCTGCAAATTGAATGTTTTTTGTTTTTTTGTTTTTTTCCCTCCATGGGCAGGTTGTGTAGGCACAATCTGCATCACAATTACATGACTATCTAAAACGAAAAATCTTTTTCTTTTTTTTTTGTCACACAGATCTAAAAACCCTGACTATGATGTAAGATTTGTGTGCGGTCCATCTGTCTTTCCCGCAGGTCTGAGAAATTAGTTGATGAGACCATGAAGTACATAGAGATTCTGAAGAGTGCCTTTGCCAAGGGTCATCCAGTTCCCAAGTGCCGCACAGAGGAGAGAACCTTCAACTCTGTCAAGTCAGTAGGAAATACTCAGAATATACTTTTAATTGATAATACTTTTAATATAATGTAATATGCAGCATGCCAAGTCTCTCAGTTTGTCTGTTGGTCCACCACTTTGGTCTAGACTGATTTTCATAAATTTGCTGATTTTTCTTTTAGCTTTTAATCTGTTGTAACTGCAGGTTAAGTCACTGAAATGACTTTAACAAAAAGAACAAAAAAAAACTCTGGAGTCAGATTATACAAATTATTATACAAATAATTTTAGTATCCATTTTCCTTATTATTAACATGTTAAGGGTTTAGACTTTTAAGCCTGGAAACATACACTGACAGTGTACATAATGTATGCTAAAGTAAATTTGATATCACTTCATTTTTACCTTTTGCCAGTGTTTGTTTCAGTAATTGTTACATTTGAGGCCACATGGCAATGGCAGTATTAGTTTAGCTAAGCAAAAGTTAAAGTAAAGTTCCCAATAGAGGTTTATGTCTAGCAGTGCTCTCACTTTATTAACAATTTTTTTTGTTATGACCAACATGTTAATTAATGTAATTCATCCATGCAGAGGACTCCTTCGATGAAGATTACCCATAGTCTATATAACTATTTGTTGGTCATCTTCTGGCATTATCTCAGTACCTGCCCAAAAATGAAAATATGTTCATCAATCAATTGACTGACTGTAACTTTTTTTTTTTTAATACAACAAAAGTGACAATCTCGGTGTTTTGCTTGACTCCATGAGGCTTGTACTTTACCTTTAACTCTCTACTCATACATAAGCTGCTTATTTTGAAAGCAAATTATCGCACATTAGAAGTAGTGCTTTTCCTGACTGGAGTGATAGATGAGTCAGAGTGATTCATTGTGACTCACTCTGCCTCTGCTCCAGTGTCATGCAGAGCTAACAGCTAAGTAACTGTGGCAGTGACTCATTCATCAGTTGTTTGCCTCTCTGTGAAGCTGACTGGTTGTTGTCTGTCACTCGTGAAGCTGTTTGTGAATAGTGAACATTCCCTTTTTTTTTTTTTTGGCTCTGTAGGATCTTCCCCAACCTGACACTCAATGACCTGATACTATACATCAACCGAGGCATCAACCTCCCAGCTCCCTCTGGTATTGAAGTCATCTACATCTTTGAAATTGCCAGGTTATAATCTGTCAGATCTGTGTGTGCACTGACACCTACCTCTCTCCCTCCCTACAGGTGTCTCTGCTAATGATCTGGATGCCAGTGTAAAATTTGAGTTTCCTTTTCCCAGTGCGGTGAGACCCTTTCGCATTCAGTCACTGCAGACATTTCACTCTGTGTATTTACATATGTGTAATGAATTCATTTATTTGTACGTGTGTGTAGGAGGAGGCTCAGAGGGACAAAACCAGCACAGTAAAGAACACCAACAGTCCAGAGTTTAAAGAGAATTTCAAACTCAACATCAACCGTGGCCACAGGGCCTTTAAGCGAGTCGTACAATCCAAAGGAATCAAGTTTGAAATCATCCACAAAGGGTAAAACACAAGTCTTACTTGTGAAGAGAAGATGCTTCCGTATTTATCTGTGTGGTGTTTTGTTTTGCTTCCCTGTTCTAGCTTCTGTAAGTTGTATTCTCTGATGATATGTTTATAGAGGCCTGTTCAAGAACGACAAAGTAGTTGGCACTGCTCAGCTGAAGCTAGAGGGTCTAGAAAATCACTGTGAAATCAGAGAGATCTTAGAGGTGAGTGTTAATTACATGCACAAACACACACACATGTACAGAGCAGATCCAACTGTACGTATTTGTGTGTATTGTAGGTGATGGATGGGCGTAAATCTACTGGTGGCAAGTTGGAGGTGAGGGTGAAGGTCAGAGAGCCTCTGTCAGGTGTCGAACTGCATCCAGTGACAGAGAAGTGGCTGATTCTTGAACCAGTCACTTCACCTCCAGAGAAACAGAAGGAACGGGTGAGTGGGGTTCCCAGTTAAACTGACCCATCTTTGCCTTTGGATGCAGGAAGAACACTGAAAAACATCCAGCTCAGGCAGGAACTTGCATAGGACTCTTGTGTGATGTAAACTGTGCAAAACACTGAGCCAAAGTGCTGCCTCAGAAACTGGATATTCATATGTGTCAGAACACAAGTGTGAAGTCAGTTAGTATAAACAACGTGTTTGCTGGCTGATCAAATAGTGACTGAAACCCCATCTATTTCAAAACAGGTGATCCACCAGTAACATCCCACTTCACACAGCAATTGGCTATGCATGAAAGTGTACAAGATTTTAGTGTTTTTTGCAAGTTCTGTTTATACTTCATGCAACTATTTTATTAACTGAAGCAGTAGTAGTTCTTTGGCACAGGGACATTGGCAGACATTTGAATTCATACTACTACATATTATTTAGTCAACCAGAGGGAACACCATGAAAGGCTTTGAGGGAAAAATGGAGCTTTTACAGTGATATCTTTATCTGAATAATTTTCATGTTTCACTGCTTTCTGTGTGATGGTCTTCACACATGAATTTCTGACAGTTTCAAAAGAATCAGGTT
Source organism: Pterophyllum scalare (assembly GCA_024447675.2). Lineage (NCBI taxonomy): Eukaryota > Metazoa > Chordata > Actinopteri > Cichliformes > Cichlidae > Pterophyllum > Pterophyllum scalare. The sequence continues at coordinate 177,087 of JAMQGT020011828.1, forward strand.
GGGATGTTTTCCACATATTTACTTTCTCACATGCAGTAAACAGCAGGAAATAGTCTCCTTCCAAGACTTTCACAATATAGACTCCATTGCAGCTCCATTGCCTGAATATGTGCAGCTCAAGCAATGGAGCTGCCTTGGTAGAATTTGCAGGAGGCAGTACACATGATCCCATTTATTCAGCAAATTTATGGAGTGGAAATGCCAGAAGTATATTTGAAAAGTGCAGAATAGAGAAAACAGTAAATTTGTCTGAAGAGAAATGGTTGCGATCAATATAAACAAAATGTGAGAACATTCAAAGGAAACGAGGTTGGTGACGAAATGTGCATGAAGCATGCTAATCAAACATCACCCTCAGCTAAAGAAGGAAAACAAACAAGAAGCCTGTAGTATTCCTAAAATTAATACTTGATCATTTGTTATCAGTGCAGACATAATCATACATTTCAGCCTGGTTGTTTGAGGTGTAATTAGCACTCTTTTAATTATATTAGCTCACTGCATTGTCTTCTTATGCGATGATTCAATGAGGCCTGATTTGAAAATTAACAGCCTACTGATTTTTGGGCATTTTCACTGCTGGCTGTCATTTGAATAGAGATGACAGCCAGTCAACTCTTGATTTTTAAACGTACTGGCTGGAGTACTGTTATCTCTCACTCACTCACTCACTCACTCAATGTAGAAACAGGGCAGTGACAATGTCTTAAATTTAAATACACCAAGTGTGCTGGGAAGCAAACTGTCAATCTAGTAGCTATACGAGCTTTTAGGCTTTTCCACTGTCTGTAGCCACAAGAAGCAAAAAGGTGCATTGTTCTCATCCTAGCGGATACCAGGCTTTTCACTCACATTAAATGTTGCCATCATCTTTGCCTTTAGATGTGTCTGGACAGCAAAGTTGTTTGTTTTGAGTATCATCCAGCCTTCTTGTCTGATTGCCTTAGTCTTTAATATTATCCTGCAGGTAAATAAATGTAGGCATCACAAAAACTAGCAATGCACTTAACTAACCTAAGTACTTGGAGCTATCTGGTTTTGGCAAAAGTCAAATAACCAGATTTTCATAAACCTGAGTGCAAATCAGTCAGTTGTCCACTGTCTAAGAAATCTACATCCTCACTGAAAAATGTAAATGGGGTAAATCAGGTATTTGTAACCCTTCAACCCAGTTACAGAGACCATTTTTTAAATTTGCATCATAATTAGGAAATCATCTTACTCGATCCAGCTGTAACCTGGTTACTGATTATAAGTCGTTGATTAATTGTGTTAGTTCAGTGAGCTCTGTGTGTGCTTCTTTAGGCTCCATCTCCTCGTTCTAAACCTAGACATGAAGGAAACAACAGGAGCAGCTTGGATCAGGCTGCATCGCCCCGGTCTGACCCCAGACATGAAGTGAGCAGCAGAAGCAGTCACCCCAGCAACTCTCCTCCACAGTACAAACTCCACAGCTTCAGCCTCCTCAACTATGACAGGGACCGGCTGGAGAAGGAAGGTATTGCTGTGTGTTTATGCGGCACAAGCCGACCCGCAATATCCACTTCTCTAATGCTCGCAGTGTCCCAAAGGTGCGAAAGTCTCGTCACTCATTATGCTTGTCTCTCAGATTACAGAGTACCGAAGGAACCGGCGGGATCCCCCGTCTGACCTCATCCATCAGCACAAAGAGGTCACACACAGACTGCAGTGGCAGAAAGCACAGCTGGAACGAGCTTCTCCTGCTCTGCTCACAGGTAAGACACACAGCACAACACAAGTGTGTACATTGACTGTCCTATCTTGGGCGGACTGATTAATCACATTTTAACTTCAATTATGATTTTTGCTCCTTAAAAATGTTTGTTTTTGTTTCATACATTATGTTTGATACTCTATACTCTCTATTATACTCTATATTTCAGTTAGTTATGATTCATTTCATACTAAAATACAAAACGTTAATATTTCCAAAAATGTCTGGTGTGAAAATGTGTAACATCTGCCTCATTAATGGTTAAAATTGGGCACTATATTACAGTCAACATCATAAACTGCCATCTAAAGAAACATTATCTAAAAGAAACAGCAATTATAAATAGTAATGAGCAGTCAGTCTAGTCTATGTCCATCACAAGCATGACGGGAAATAAAGGCCGACGCTACAGCCTAGATTTAACTCTAATAGCTGACACAGTGTCTGTTATTTTACCTGTATACACCACCAACACAGTGGATCTAGGTTAAACAATCAACATGTGATTGAAAGTCAGCATTTCAATCACATTTCAATCAACATGTGATTGAAATGCAGACTTTAAGCTTTAATTCAAGGGGTTTAGTGTTTAGAAATTAGACATTTTATACATAGTTTCCTATTTTCAGAGGCTCAAATGTAATTGGAAAAACTATCATTTTTAATATAAGGAATTTTTTTAATACTGGAAGAGGAAATCCTTTGCAGTAAATGACTGCCTCGAGTCTAGAATCCATGAACATCACCAAATGCTTTTTTTCTTTTTGAGATGCTCTGTTTGGCCTTTACTGCAGCCACCTTCAGGTGTTCCTTCTTTGTGAGTCTCTCTGCATTCAATTTTGCATTTAATAACTGGAAAAACTGCTCTGTTGGATTAGAATATCCAATTTGTTTGCATTGTTTCTTTTGCACTATGCTTTAAGTCATTATGTATTTGCAGCACTGTCCAATTAGTTTTGCAGCATTTGGCTGCATCTGAGCAGAGAGTTTGTAGCCCTGCACACTTCACCAGCAGTCACGTCATTGATAAACACTAGTGACCCGGTTCCACTGCCTGCCTTACATGCCTGTGTCATAACATTGCCTCCACCATGTTAGACCAATGATGTAGTATGCTTCAGATCATGAGCTCTTTCTCTACTCCCCCTTTTCCTTTTCTCTTCCCATCATTCTGGTACAAGTTAATCTTGGTTCCACCTGTTTGTTCTGTCAAACTCTAATCTGGCCTTCTTGTTGCTGAGTGTAACCACTGGTTTGCACCTTGTTGTGTACCCTCTGTATTTCTATTCATGAAGGCTTCTGTGGATACCTCCTTGAGAGGGTTCTTGACTTGGTTAGATGTTGTGAGGTTTTCTGGACCACGTAAAGAATTCTGTGATCATCCACTTTGTATTCTTTGAGAAGTTGAGGACTGATTTGGCTGCTCTTAAATTTTTTGTTATGTCTCTGATAGGATTGTTTTAGTTTCAGATTAATGATGGCCTACTTCACTTGACATCATGCATACAGAAAAAAAATAAGACAGAGGGAAGAAGAAAGAAAGAGCATTCCAGTGAACAGCTACCAAATACAAGTTGGAATCAATTCCAGATTTTTATTTGCCTAATTTGTCTTGGAAATTAGGCCTGCCTCTCGCCCTATGTCAGCTGGGTTAGGCTTCAGCCCCCCGCGACCCTGAACAGGATAAGCAGAAGAGAATGGATGGATAATGTGGGAACAGCTACCACTTCCCAAAAAACTACTCATCAGTCAAATGTCTAATTACTTTTAACCCTTAAATGGGGAACTATTTATGAAATGGAATAGACTCCAGCATTGTCATAAAAACATAAAAAGTGAGGACCCCATTGCAGAGGAAGTAAAAGCTGTCAATTGGATTCTGTAGTAGGTGAACCTGTGGAAGGATCTTTAATGTTTTACTGCAGCTGCCGTTGTCTCTGCATCTCCAAGGGACTCAGTCTGCATTTAGCAGTGCACCACAGAGGTGTTGGTTGGTTCATTGTTGGCTTTGCCTAAGATTGCTGTCCTCGTTGCTACTTTAGAATAGAATAGTCTCTTTCTGTGTATAGAATAGAATTTCAGTCTCTTTATGCGTGCGAGTGTGCTGCCACTGCAGACATCCTGTGGTGGAGGCTGCTGCAGCAAGGGACCATCAGTTGCTGTTGCGTGTAATTCTGCCCAAAGCACAGGGAGACACGTTGTTTTATGGCTACTGGTTTATTTGAAGAGTTCTCTCCAAATCCACTGAGAAAACTAAACGCACAATAATGACTGGCTGAATGTGACAAAAGGGAATTAGCTTTCAGTCATGAGATGTCTCCATAAAACTGTCCAACTTAAGAGTACATAAGATGCTTGCACTAGCCACTGGCTTGCAGTTGTAGATTAAGAACTGACTCACTACACACAGGAGACTTGTCAGCAAGCTTAAGATAACGTTACATGAAATAATACATAAATAACAAATGCAGCAGAAATATTTCTCAATTATGAGTTTTGGAAAAGATTAACAAAAATATCAAAATTATCTGTTCAATATGATGGCAACAGTTAAATTGCAAGCTGAGCTTCACAGTGGAAAAACTGGCCCTAAATCCCTACCAGGACAAATGGTTTCCTCATTACCTCCAATTCTTTTTTTCATTTAGTTTCTCTTCTTTTGAATTCAGTTCTTCAATGAATGCATTGTGTTTAAGATGATGACGACTAATTGCGTAACTCAAAGCACGTAACTCACTTTTCCCTTTGCCATGTGTGCAGAGTATGAAAACGTGCTGCAACGCTTTGTCCAAGGACTTTCTGAGTCTGTGAAAAAATACTCCAGTCAAGGAAACAGGGTGAGTGCAGGGGCAGGATACGGACAGGGGTGTGTGTGTGTGCGTGTGTGTGTGTGTGTGTGTGTGTGTGTGTGTGTTAGTGTGAAAACTTTTTCTTCTCTTCATATAGGATGCTGCCAAGGATGCACTGGGCAGGTTGAAGATGGTGGAGAATGAGGTGAGGGTTGTTATATTGGAAATGTTGTATAATTGTCTTGTGTACATAAATGCAGTTTAGTCAGTGTGTTTACTCCTTCTCTCTGCTCCAGCTGGACTCGCTGAAGAGGAAACGTACTGGATGAGAAGACAATAAGGAGTGGAGAATTGGCTGGAGTACTGTTATCTCTCTCTCTCTCTCTCGCTCTCACTCTCTCTCTCGCTCTCACTCTCATACACACTCATATACAAACACTACAGTGGGTACAATGAGCACCTTTAGCATGATTCTGTGCTGCTCATGCGCAAAACAACCACAGAGCTAAACTGCTAATTCAGTCAGTCGTTCCTATAGCTTGTGCCATGTGTGGTTAGTTACCTCCCGCAATAACTTAAGAAACAGCTGCAACCACAAAGGGAGACGGATATTTAAAACAGATTAAAATGTGTAAACATTTAAGAGAGATGCATTTGCACTTAAACAAGACAAACACTACAGGAAACTGCTTCTAAAGAATGGCTTTACAGACTTTACTGGGATTGTGTTTTGTTTCTGGGTTTTGTTTGTTTGTTTTGTTTTTAATTTTCCCATCTTTCCTTTGGCAATTCTTGATGAAGATATCTGTTAGAGGACTTAACATTTTACACTTGACACCAGCTCTTGGTGTCTACAGATGACCAAAAAAATGTGTGTGCGCTCTGCCGTGTGTTTAACTAGTGCACTAGGGAGTTTTTTGGGTTTTTTTTAACCTTTTTCCCTGTATTTTATGTGTGTAATGAGCTTAATCTAATCTGTCTGCTCCAGTGTTCGCAGATTACAGTAATCTGCTCCGTTTGGAGTGCTGTGATACGGGAATAAAAAAAAATGTGGCTTCGGGGTGCAGCAGCCTACATCCCATAATGAGGGATTAGTGTTTATGTCACCAAAGAGGCGACTACATCAGACGTAGAGTCGCCTCTGGGGGCTGGGAAGAGGGGTTTTAACAGCTTGCCATAAATGTGGTAGAAGCTTAGCCTTGCTAAGAGATTTCTGCTTCTTCATCAGCTGCTTCTTCTTTGTCGTCTTCATCATCTTTACTTTCTTCACACCCATTCCTTTCAAGATTATTCTCGATTATTAGGCTGCCCTACTCAGAATCTATTTACCCTCTTAAACAATATGAAATCCATTGTTCTGTTACTTAGAAAACAGTTAAAAGCTGCTGCGTCAGAATGCTGCTTTTCCCACAGATTGTGATGCATGCAAAAACAGCATTTGTCCCACTGAGCTCTCCAGTGGCAGCACAATGGATACTGAAAAATCTACCCACGGGAAGGCAACCTGATAAGTGTCAGTATGGCTGGGTAATTGCTCATTTCTATTTCAGTTCTCACACAGACATCCATGCTGTCATCTTCCTCTCTACCTTCTTTTTTGAGAGGGAAGTCAAGGGGACAAAATACAGACAAAACCACTTAAGCTTTCCAACACTGACAAACGTGGGCAGATTGTAATGATCGGAATGATGTGCCACAACAACACTAGTTTGACAAGTGTGCGCTGCCATGTATTCTGAGCTCTGGTCAGATGTTTTGCATGCTAACCTGACAGGAGATCCTGTTCCACATTGATTGCATCGAGCCGGGATGTAGCAGAGTACTTTAAATGAGCGTTATTGTATGTTTATGTTTGAATCCCCAACATTAATGATGTCTGGTAACACCAGTTAATAGTTTTTTAGTCATGTGACACATCAGATAATCATGTGTTCACACTAATCCACTCACTGCCTCACTCCATTAGCAAATAATCCCGGTTAAAGTTGGCTCTCCACTGTGTGGTGACCCTTATGTAACACCCCTTGGCCCAATTTTTTATTTTATTTTATTTTTTTAATGAACAAAGGGCATTTTTTTGACTTTTACAGTGTTGATTTTGATCACCTAATGTTATTTAGTGGACAGATGGTAGCCTAACAGCTTCAAATCTTTGAATGTTCTCTCTTCTCTTCTAGGTAGTCATTTGTGTCTAATTTTGCACTTCACAGACTTTTAGAAAATAATCTTGCCAGCTCCTAAAACTTGAGCTTCAGTCAAGCAGGTCTGGATTAATGTCAGTGATGCATTTGTGCAGCAGGGTAGTTTAAGTACAAATTTATTTGTGAACCTTTGAGCATTAAGAAAGACTTAAATAGTGAATCAGTCAGTGGATTACACAACTTAAGCAAATTTCAAGGTTCTGCTAATGGTTTTCACACTGTATACAGGGGCAGAGCCAAGGGGTGTTCACAGCATAAAGTGTGAACCACCTCTTTGGCCACCTCTTACAAAAGTAAAGCCTGTTAGAGGGGCTATGTATGTAAAATTTCTGGGGGGTTTTTTTTCTTTGTTTTTTTTTTTAGCAGAACCCTTTTTCTACAATGATCAACTAAGGTTTATATTAAAAAAAAAAATAAAAAGCTTATAAGTCCTTACCGCCATACTTGCCTGTATAAGCAAATCATAAAAGTGAATTACCAAAAATCGGGACAGATTCTGTGGTCTCAGGTTAGCCCAACCTACAGAAATTGTCTAGCTCCAATTGAAAGGAGCCCCAAATACCTGCTTATAACTATAAAAATGACTAATATTTCATTATAAATACAAGGCAACACAATTCCATACTTGCCTAAAATGATCAACATTTTATTAAAAAACAAATCAAAGCATCTATCACAGGAGAGGGGTTTACAGAGAGACTAGCTCTAATGGAAAATAGTGAGTTGGGCTAAAACAGCTAATGTGGTCAACACAAAAATGTCATTCTGATTTAACAAGTAAAGTCTGAATGCGACCGTGTAGCTCTGATAAGACCCGTGTAGCAGCTGCATCTTTCAGCCTGTACAAAAAGTGCAGTTGCACAGCAGCACCTCACCCCCACCCCATTTTTTTCCTTTTTTTAAAAAAAAAAAAAAATCCAAAGCTGTAACCCCACATCACCCCAAACACACAAAAGACACTCCTGCCACATCACCCCACTCCCTAAATAACCTTGCGGCCTCTGAGGTTGTCCCGTTGTCCTGGCAACAAGCTCATCAGCATTCAGTGTGGTAGGTGGATGGTCAGGACTCGGGTGGAGGGACATATTGTTAGTTTGTCCTGCTGGTGACTCACACTCGTTTTCTGCATATACAACACAAGACACACACTCCTCCTCCTCACTTTTTTAAATGTTTGTTTGTCTCTTTGTCCTGCTTTTCATCTCATTTGAAAAAGTTTGGTAGATTGTTGTTTTGTTTTGTTTTGTTTTTCCTCCCGATGAGCTGGAGTAAATGTATCCATTTGTTGAAGACTTTTTTTTCTTAAATCTGTTAAGTCATGTAAGGGCAATCATTATAAATGTAATATTTATATTTGGTAAATATACAGCATAATATGCTCTGTCTCTATTTTTAAGTGTATGTCTTGATGATTGGTGCAGTTTAAAATGGGAATGCATGAAGGACTGATTGTTGAGGCTTTATTATCTTATGTACGAGGTTGGTGTTAACACAAATAAAGTGGTGAAACCGCAGTGTCATCATCAAGTTTATTGTAGTTAATATAACACCAAGACAAAAACTATAAACTGAAATGGGTGCAAAAAAACAAACATTTTAGGTAACTGAAATGAAAATAAAATCTGACTAAAATAAAAGACAAATATACTGAAATGGTTTTTAGGTTTTGTTTTGAATAGACCTAGGTCTATTCAATTGAGCATTAGCAAAAATTTAAGCAGGGGATCGGGGTCCCTCCCCACAGGGAAATTTTAAGAGTCAGACAGTTTGAATTTTGTATGTTCTCTGCAGTAGAAGATGATGCAGATACCTTTATTTGTGTAAAGAAAAACATAAAAATCAGGTACCTGGTGACAACTAAACATGCATGTGGAAATTTCCATTTATGTTTTCACTCCTTAGCAAACACACTTTATGTCTCTGCAAACAGCAAAGTCTTTAGTGGCTTTTACTTACTGCCAAAGGATAGAGCATGTCAAAAAATGATCTTAATTACACTTTTTTCCTCCCGTGTGACTCTCAGATCAGATAATATGTGATTCACAGACTTGCAAAGTTGTCTGTCATTTGTGGGTTGTAATGTACATTTAATTATGTTTACTAGGACTAAATAACTAAGAGTCAAGATTTTGCATACAAACAATACTATAATAATAATAATAATAATAATAATAATACAATATAATGATACTAAATGAATGTGCTCTTCTGAACTTCTTAAATCCAACGACAAATGCTACCAAGATAATGATCATAATAAAGAACTAAAACTAATATGAACTACTCTCAAAATAAATATTGTAAATAAATAAAATGAACAAACCCACTTTGTAAACTAACTGAAACAAAAGTGCGTTGTCAAATATTCAAAAATGAAAAATAAAACGAGTATTTTTTTACTACTTTTGAATCTTATTGCATTTTGAAATTTTTTTGTTCAATAAAATTGTTTAGTTTCTGTTCAGTTTTTATTAGTTTTGCTGTCATTACAAAGGACAGATTTATAAAGTTCAGAGTATGTGTTTTAACCACAATACAAATACTCTGACTCGGTACTTGAGTGTGTTGAACTAAAGACATTTATTAGTCATTTATATGTATATAGATAGATTGACTAAAATAAACATATCTAATTTCACAAGTACACAATGTCAGTGTGGTTACTTTTCTTTCCCTTTTAATTAAAAAAATTTAATTTTTTATTTTTCATTAGAAATAAGCTTTATTAAAACTAATAAAAAATGTATAAAATTACAATAACTCTGATATGCAGATGCTGACTTTGCTTTATTTAAGAGACATTGCCACCATACTCCTCTGCGTGTTAGGGATGTATGCTGGGACGTTTCCCCTGCACCCACTCTGAACTATGCTCCTTTATTATAAGGTAACATATTGGATTTTTTTTTTTTTTTTGCATTAATTACTACACACTGCACAAAGAGCATGTGGTGTTTCACAGGGGGAGGTGTCACCAAAAGACAGAAACAGTAAAAATCTTGGGACAAAAATAGACTTGTCTTTGCAGACGGAGCCTGCTGTTCTTGGGGGAAGCTCGTGGTTCTTTGGTGTTATGCTAATAACGTGTGTGAGTGTGAAATTTCCCCAGACAAAAGGTGGGGGGAAGGAAAGATGAGAGGAGAGGGGGAGGGATGGTGCACAGAAACACAAGAGGGGAGCCTCAGTGGTAAAAATTGGACAACCCCGCGAGACTTTAGTGGGCGTGGACACCGAGGCCAGGGCTTCCTGCTCGGGTGAACACGTGGTTCCGTGTCTGCCTTCCTGCTCGTCTGTCAGTGTGTGAGAAGGTTTGCAGCCCTTCTCTCACTCCTCTCCCTTTCATCCTCCCATACAGCAGACAGCATACCTTCTCCTCTTCTTCCTCCGTCCCACCTCATCCTCTTTCTCCTACCGCTACACTTTCCTATTCCTTGCGACGGGACTGCCGACAGCCAGGCCGCGGTCACTTCAACGTGTATCAGCTCAGAGAGGGAGAAAGAGTCAGTGAGTGTGTATGTATGTGTGTGTGTGTATATATGTGTCTGTGTGAAAGTGTGTGTGAGTGAGTGCGTGTGCGCGCACCCGCCGGCAAACGGTCCATCCGCGTTATCCCCCCCAGCCCCTCACCCCCTTCCCGCTATCCTGCCTCGTTGCTCGGTCATGACGCTGGAAGCGATCCGCTACCGGACCGGGTCTTTGCAGATCCTTAACCAGCTGCTGCTGCCACACCAGACCGTTTACGATGACATCCGCTCGGTACAGGACGCTTACGAGGCCATCAAGTCCATGAAGGTACGGGGTTCTTCTTCTCCCCTTTCTCCAACCCTTCTCCTTTCACCCACTCCGCCAGCCCTGCACGCCTGCTGCATGTGCATTCATCTCCGTCATGCATGTGTTTTTCTTATGTGTCGGGTCTTTTGTGCTCTCACCGCTGCATACACGGATGCATGTGCTCGCCGCCGTCGGCCTGTATTTTTGTTTTCGGACGCACCTGCAGCATCCTTTTACCTACCTTAAAACCATCCTTTATTTATAGTTTTCATATCATGTGTAAGCGCGATAAAACTGGGTGTCTGCACTAACTGAGCCACCCAGCCATGAAATATGCCCCCCTCCTCCTTTCTTTGGGAGAGATTATTGATGAATTATTAATAACCTTTGCCAGGGTTTTTTGTTCGCGTTTTTGGTTTTGTGCTGCACTCGGTGACACCTCCAGCTCCAGTTTCTCTCAACACCTGAATACCTGAAATACCTGAGTGTTCACATACATGCAGGATGCTCAAGTTCTATAACAGCTGGATCATTTTCAGGTGTTTATTATTATTTTTATTATTATTATTATTATTAGAGCTGAGCAGATACTCACCCTTTTGTCTTTCCAGTTACACACAAACTCAATTGCTGCTTGTTTGATCCTTTGTCTGTGTGTGTGTGTGTCAGAGTGAAGGAATGTGCCATAAGCAGAGGGGTGATGTCATGTTAATAAAGTCTAATGGTAGGGAGCGAAATGACTCCAGACACTGGGATGAGATCATTTTAATCAAAGCTGTCGTGACAACTTTTGGCTCAGTGTTCATCCACTTCCAGCTCTGTGCTGGAAAAATATTTGTCATCCTCTTTAAAACTGATGATGATGATGGTGATGACTATCCTCTTCACTCTCCTCCAGGTGCGTGGAGCTCCGGCCATCGCCATCGTTGGCTGCCTCAGCTTGGCTGTGGAGCTGCGGGCAGGCGCCGGGGGTGATGACCCTGTGACCTTCATCAGGGAGTCTCTGTGTCACCTGACTTCAGCAAGGCCCACTGCTGTCAACATGGGCCGCGCTGCCCGCGAGCTGATGGAGTTTGCTGAAAATGAGAGTATGGAGAAGAACTCTGAGCAGCTCAGAGAAAGGTAGACCATGGTTTATGTTTGTTATGTATTTTGTTCTCCTAAGTGGAGTCACATTTAATTAATCAGATAGAAGACTGTAGGGAACGCCTTCTTGGGTCCCACATGTTCATTAATCTGGGATCTGTTTGACAGCCACCCTACACTGACCAAAAGCTTTGCCACATTTCTTGACTACTAATTTATTTAAAGGTTCGCCTTCATGGAGAAACTGATGGATTTCTGCTTTCTTTGTTTTTGTTCTCCTGCCAAGGATTCACATGCATGCTGTTGATGCACACATTCCTCACTATGGTTTCATACTGTGGTTTTGGAGGTTTTGGGCCAGAAAATGCAGAAATGTGCCAGTAAATTGAGGGAAGATGAAGTGCACAGCAGGGGTGTGACGCAATGTTTATACGACAGTATATTACATTGTTTCTGTGGTGCCAGATATTGTTTCTATTAAGGTATGGAGGCGCTCTAAAGGAATTCCCCCTCCTTGTAGCAGAGCTTAGTATTGTACCATCGGGCAGTGATCTCGGGTTGTTGGTGGTCAGAGTGATACACAACAGCTTTGAAATCTAGGCGATTTAAAAAAAAAAAGAAAGAAAAAAAAAAGCTTATTTTCCAACAACATTATTATTCGGTTCATATTAAATTTCATCTCCTTCAATGTTAGCATCTCCACAAATGGCTGACACTTGTGATGTACACACCTTCATGCAACACCTATGCTATTTAAAATGAATATGAGGAGCAGCTACACTGAAATGTGTGGAGGGTGTTTGTCTGTTAACTTTGTGTGTTTGATTTTTAAATGAGAACTTAATGTAGACACGTTTGCAGAGAATCTCGTTTATCTCGACTTCTGAGGGGGGGTACAGTGACAAGTGGAGGAGACACGTGAGCTTTTTTTTTTTTTTTTAAACAGACAGAAACAAACTGAGTAAACTACTTTAACTAACCAGGCCAATCTTCTTACTAGCTGTTCAGCTGGTATCTATCCACTAATTACAGCAGGCTAAATCATTCCTCGTTGTATATGCACAGGGCTCTCACACTGGTCTTTGTCTTCATGCTTTAAGTGGAAAATAAACTCTTCAGGGTTTCTGTCTTCCCAGCACCAGCAGCTCAGTCTTTTTTTTTTTTTTTTTGGACCATACTGTTTGCATTATGGAGGGTGGATTAACAAGTGCATGTTAACCACATGCACCAAAATGCAGTGAGGAAATGATAAGTATGTTTTGACTTTTTAAGGGTATTTTTAAAAAATTGTTTCTTAGATGATTGTCATGGATTATATTGCAGAATCAAGGATTGTGGGCAACATAAGGCAATAGTATCGTGAGTTATGGTACTTGTCTGCAGAGGCGATTTCCTTGCTCCCCAGCATTGGCTGCTTAATGGCCGATCAATTGGACAGTAGATGATTGACATTCCTCAGGACCACCTCCAAACAGGACAGTCTGGCTGGTTGTTGTTTGTGGTATTCCAAACGTGTGTTGCCAACAGGGAAGTTGCAGAGGGCCCTCTGGTAGACAAACTATGCAACAACAACGCTCATAACATGTTTGAAGGGTGTCTCTTTACATTTTGGCAAATAGCTAATATCAGCCCCACCAATATATCAGTACTGGCCAGTTATCAGTTGTTTGCTCTGTAAGAGCCACATCAGTATGAACTTTGTTCTGTTCATTGAAATCATTTTGGCTCTTTAGTTTTCCTTCTGAATGGTGTCTCCCATGTTAGCTGTTACTGTAACACTTCCTCATTCAGCACCAGCTGCAGGTGTTTTGTTACAAAAGTTGTGAAAGCTATCAGAACTCTTGTGAAGTGAAAATTGGAAAACATCAGTATCGTATATTTTTGCAGCTTGTTGGTGTGAAAAAAATTCTCAAGTGGTAATTTTTACAGGATTCACTTGCATAACAATGCAGCTAAAGTCAAATACAGGGCTGTAGTTTACTTTGGATTGATTTTATTTTCAGGCGAATGGAAAAGAACTTGAACGTGTGTGAAAGACAGAGACGTTTGTTGGTGATGGAAAATGTTCAGTCCAGGGAGATGGTGTCTGTTAGGTTTATGTTGCAGTATGTTTTGGTGGAAGTGAGTGATCTACTTTACAGCAACCCTGGTCTCAAGGCAATGATTCACTTACATTTTATGCATAAAGCTACATAAAGTTAAAATTTTGAAAGAAGGAGACACTAGTGCCAAAGCATAAATCTATATTTACTCCAGTTGCAGAAATACATCAGTTTCATGGTATGTGTTCTAGTTAAGAACCAAATTTTTCAACTATCATTGGCCTCCCAAGTTTATCAATGCCTGAATGTTTTTCTGCCGTGTCAATGGGCTGAATGTAGGGGGCCCTACTTTGCATCCCAGTTTTTAGGTCGCGTTTCAAGATATTGTTGTGTCAGTTGTTAACAACCACTTAAAGAAATTTGGTGAAATAAAGCAGGGAAATATAATAAACAGGTACAATATTCAGAGTTACCCTTTTAACTGGTCTTGAGCCACCCCCTCATTTCTTTATATTTTACTCCAAAGGAGCCAGACTTTTTTGTAATTTTTAAAATTGTCTCCAGGCTTTTTGAAAGTTTTTAAACATTTCTCTCTCGACATTGGCTGCTTTTTCACTCATTTTCAGTCCAGTCATTGTACCTGAACATTGTTGTTTGTTTCTTAAGCTACTTAACACTGACCTATGAATCATTCAAGCATAAAAGGCACCTAAGTTAAGGGATGAACTAGCAAAGGACTTTAAATTGTATCTTTTGTTACTAGCAGCCTGTTGCAAAAACACATAATTTGTTTGCATTTCTTTAATTGAATCTATGAAAAATGTCAACAATGAAACAGTTTGATACTCATTTAATAGTATTTTCTCACGAACGAGGTGATTCCCAAAGGGCTATTATCCAAAAACTCAGCATATCCTGGTATGGTGTGCAAAATCAAGCAAAGACCTGACACACGAGCAGAATGATGCATCTGGCCCTTCGGTTCATCCAGCTGCCCCATCAGAGGGAAGGGTGGCTGTCAAGAAGCCATTCTTAAGGAAGAAAAACCGGGAGAAAAGGCTGAAGTATGATAATTACAGAAGAACATGGACTGAAAATCAGTGGGAATAGGTTTTATGGAGTCATGAATCCAACTTTGACATTTTTGTTTTAAATCATTGTCAGTGTGTATGGAGGAGACAGGACAGAGGTACAACAGTGAGTGCCTACAAAACACTCGAGGTTCTGTATTGGTTTGGGGCTGCATATCAACCAGTGGTGTTGGGGATTCAATTAAGTTTTTAGTCTGTGGGCTTCCCCAGAGCCCGGTCTTCAACATTATTGAAGCATTGTGGGATCATCTTGACAGAACAGAATAAAAGGCAGCCAGCATCCAAAGAAGAGCTTTGAATGTCCTTCAAGAAGCCTGGAGAGCTATTCCTGAAAACTACTTATAAGAAATTATAAGAAAGCTCGGCTAAGAGAGTTCAGGCTGTGTTGAATAATAAAGGTGGTCATAAAAAATGGTGACATTCAAGTTCATTAGAATTGTACAAACTTTATTTTTTGCCTTATATACTGTATATTTTCATGTGTGCTTGCACAGGTTTCAACAATTTGCTGCACCTATTTCCCATTTTCCTAGCAAAAAATAAGGAAGTGAGGGGTGTGTCAAGACTTGCAGAGTACTGTACCTTCAGGAACTTTACTAAATTTAATGTTTACACCCAACCTTACCAAACTTAAACACTGGTCCGATGTCTCAGTCATTGTGTCCTGCTGCAGGTAAACTTAACACAGTTCTCATCCATAAAAGGATATCAGTAAATGCAACATGACAGCAGTGATGATTACAATACTGCTATTATAAGAACTCAGACAAGAACAATAACAAGTCTCCCTCAGGTCATCATTACACTTTACATGCATCTTTCTTACAGGTGTCATTAACCACACAAAACACAATGTTTAAGTATTTAATCAAAGTTAAATCATAGCATACCCCTTTTAACATTTCACACCTTACAGTTGAAGCTTTTCTACCATAAGTTCCCAATCAGACCTCTCTGGATATGGATATTTTACTTTTAGCCCCCTCCCCACATCTTACATCTGTTGCCTTTGCAGTTGTGTACTACAAAACAGTGAGTCACATCTAATATGCATCTCATCTTAACTGTTAACTGTTGAATTGTTAGATGATGTAACGGAGAATCCAAACATTGCCTAATCTGAGCATAGTTTGGGCTAAAGAGTAACACTGTAGTGGTGGCGTGAATGACCCAGCGGGAAACCACGGAGGATTTTTGTTTCTTTAAACTTGATGTGAGTTAAACTGTGGTAGGAATCGAGTCTGTGCGGCAACAATAATGTGAGGAAGTGAGGGAAACGAAGGAGTCATGGCACAGCTTTGGCAGAAAATGAGAAGAAAAGACATCAGGAAAAAGATTATGTATGAGAAAAGTAGAGAGCAAAAAGTCATAATAAACAGAAACACAGAGCCTATTGTTCCTGCAGATATGATGGACACATTGAGTCCACAGCAGCAGACATATCCTCTTCTCAATTCCCACCTCTTGTGGCCCCCCTCCTGCAGTGTAATTGCCTGGATCGAAGACATGCTGGAGCGTGACGTCAATGACAACAGGAAGATCGGTAACTATGGAGCCCAGCACATCCTTTCTGGCGTCCCCAGGGACTCTGTGACCATCCTCACACACTGCAACACTGGCTCACTGGCCACAGCTGGATACGGGACAGCGCTGGGTGAGACTGGAGCGCTGACTCTGAATGAGAAATAAAGGTGGCTGTTGAAATATTTATAGCACTGTAACTGATATGAGTCTGTGTGTGTAGGCGTGGTGAGAAGCCTCCACACGCTGGGTAGGCTGAAGCGTGTGTACTGCACAGAGACGAGGCCGTACAACCAAGGGTCCAGACTGACGGCGTATGAGGCTGTTGCAGAGGGAATCCCTGCCACGCTTATAACAGACAGCATGGCAGCCCTCACCATGAGGGAAATGGACATCACAGGTGTGTGTTTGTGTTCAAGTACATCTCTTTCACTTTATTCAAATATGACTTTTTCCTCTTAAGACTTCCTTTTTGCTGTTTTCTCCCTCAGCTGTGGTGGTGGGTGCAGACAGGGTGGTTGCTAACGGTGACACAGCCAACAAGGTTGGCACATACCAGCTGGCCATCGCCGCTAAGCACCATGGGATCCCTTTCTATGTGGCAGCACCCAGCACGTCGTGTGACTTGAGCCTGGAGAGCGGCAGGGACATCATCATCGAAGTGCGCCCCCCTGAGGAACTGACTTCTATAAACGGGGTCCCCATCGCTGCCCCAGGTATGATGTGAGGGACATCTGTACAGAAAAAGCACTTAAATAACTGAGAGCTCAGTAGAGCATTGACAGGGAGGGGAAAACGACACGGTTGGAGAGCAGATGAGCTCGGCCCAGTTCAAATGTCAGCCCTAAGGCTCAAGCACCAAACATACTCGCAGTTAATTTGGCATCACATCCAATGTAAGTGCCAGAGCTCACATGTCCTGTATAGAAGTACTCTGTGGCCATAATGTGCACATGAAGTTATTTTGTCATCATTCCGTTTTATTTCCCCGTCAGGTTTTCTTTCTTTAACTGTTTTGCAGCCATTTATTTGTCTTTATTAGTCAGTGCCATTATAGAGATAACAGATCGTTTTTACACATGCACTGAACTCTTCCAGACATCACCCACAGAAGTGTATGTAAGAACGCAAATGTCAGGCACATTTAGGGGGAACATTAACTTTTTTTTTAACCTCCCAGCTCCCAAGTACAAAGTCTGTGTGATGTCAGATTGCGCTGCTGAACCAATTATGCAGCTAAAAGTCCGGCGCATTCACCGCTAGTGAGTGGGAGTCTACACAGGGAGCTCCTTTCACCTAACTCACATACGTCTGAAGCAGACTGTTTTCTGCTTTGTGCTGAAAGGACAATTTTTCACAGTTGCGCTAAGTTTATGTGTGAAAATGGCCTGTGATTGGACAGTTATTGGGTGGAAATGTCCTTGGCCAAACTGAAGCCAGTGGTGTCAGTAAACCTAAACATATTAATGCTATGAACTGTGGCGTACCAAAAGCAGCCCCACTGAACTGCATTGCTTACAAATGATGTGTTTAAAATTGGCGGAGGCCACAGCGAGATAGTCTGAGTCTGTCAGATCAAACTTTGGAAGTGTATTTTAGGTGAGTTTGCGAGAGCTGAGTTGAGTCATTTAATCTCTAGGTACCTGGTGACATCACAGTAATTAAGCTCATTTAATGAGTACACAGGCCCCCTGAGACGAGGATGTGTGCTTGCACATTAGTTTTTCCACTCTCTTTAACTTTCCTCACAAACCTTAATTATTATGAATTAACCTTGAGTTAAGCTTTTTGTGTACTAGTGATCCATTAGTGATGCACTCGTTACATATTCTTTTACCACAGTAAGCATTCGAGCAGGGTAAAGTGTAGTCCTGCTGCTGTTTGTGGGATTGCACACCTGAGCCAGAAAGCAGGTTCAACAAACTCTGAGTCTTATTGTTAAATATAAACTCTGAGGTGGGAGACTCTGTACTTCCAGTTCCAGAAAGGCTTATCAGGGTTGGTTCTATCAACTTTAAGTATGTTCACCCTGAGGACAGCGCATGCGTGATTAGTGAAAGAAAGCCATCATCAGTGGAGTTTCTATAGCATTGTTCATCATGGCAATGGGTAAATAAAGGGCAGAGCCTCCATTTTAATCTAGTGGACCAAGAAATATGAGTGTGCGTCGGTGTAGACCATGACATTTATTTTAAAAACAGGAGGACAGTCTTTTATTCGGCATCCACTCAGTCATCATTTACCCACCTTCAGTTTTCCTTAACAGGGTGAAAAAAAACTGGAATCCTAACAAAAATGTGCATTTTTAAAACTATTCAGCTTGCATCTTGACGGGTACAAAATGCAGGTGACAGCATTTTGTAAGTAAAAGTGTTTTATTATGACTTATTTATACTTTTGTTATTGGTCATATCTAGTAAGACTGATTTTGGGTCATTTGCACTGGGAAAAATGTAAAATAAAAAAACAATTTTTAGGTGCCTCTTTTCTCACCAGCATTTAATGACTGTATTTCAAAGATTGAACGTATTTCATCATGAAATGCTGCCAGAACAGATTCTCTCTGCAGCCTGTACAGAATCTCACTGTAGTCCAAATGTTGAATGTGAAAGCTGTTTAAGACTCTTTTTGTCTCAGAAATCTTCACATCATCTGCAACATGATTCCAGTACGTGAGGCATTTTTCTATCAGTGCGACAAATTCATTGGTTATAGTGTTTATGTGTCTAAAGCTTCATACAGACTTTTCATTTAAAGAGTGATTGCTACAGTAAATGTTTCCAGTGTCGGGGTGCTGGCACTGGAGGCCAACCTGACAGCTGTCTTTGTGACCACAGTGTTAGAAAGGTGAGGCTATAGATTAAATTCTGTGCTGTTAATAAACCTAAGATGTCTAGTGATTGCCGTCACGTCTTTACACTGATGAGGTTGATTATAAAAGTGGTCATTTAAGATGCAAGAATTATCAAATAATGCCTAAATGGGATTTCAGTGTTTTTAAAAATGTAAACTTATAGAAAGCTATTCACTCCAAGATGTACTTTGATAGCAACAGAGTGTCAGTCAGGTGTTTCTGTTTGCTGAAGAACACCTATCAGCAAGCAGGTTAAATTCACAGAGCCTGTTACCATGGTAACTTAGAGTTAAAGCTGACCTTCTTTCTGGAGCAGAACACCCGGAGTTTCGCTCATCTCAGGGTGGGGAAACTCCGAATTTTCACCTTGCTAGGTGTAGCGGTTAAGGACACCGAATTGCAAAGTTATTATCTGCAGCTGAAAACGGTCCCTTTTTTTTAAAGCTTAGATTAGTTTAGACTTTAGTGAAACTTGCACACAAATAATCACCTAATAGGTCTTCACTCAAACTGTGTTCAAGGTCATGGCCATATTTGTTGTTTTTTGGGCACTTAGCCTCACTGCTCCTTTTAGTGAAATGAGACTAATTTGTGCTGTTTGAGAGCCTCCTTGACCTTTCACTAAATTTTAATTCCCAGTAGTGTGTGCAATGCAGCCAACTAAAACTTTATTGCACTTGCTTTTTAATAACCTGTTAATTGTGATGGATAATGTTCTGACTTAGTCCTATTTGTTGTGGGGAAATTATTCAGCCTTTTTAAAAGTAAAACTTTTTTTTTTTTTTTTAACTGAATCACTCTGTTTGCAGGTATCGAAGTGTGGAACCCGGCATTCGACGTGACCCCCCACCAGCTCATTACAGGGGGCATCATCACAGAGCTGGGAGTCTTCCTCCCCTCTGAGCTCCAGGCGGCGCTCACCGGCCGCCTCACTGCCCTCTAGAGCAACTCGGCTCCTCCTGCTGGTCCGTGTGCACCACTGCACGTGTCACACTAAAAGACACTTACTCGTCATCACAGATCACGCACAGTTGTATTTTTAATTGAATTTTGTTCAGTACACAGCCACTGTTGCATTCAGTGGTGCACACAAAAGAAAAAAAATCTTCTGTTTCTCACTTTTTCCACACGCACAGCTACGTGCGATCTCACTGCAGGGAGTCGAGCAGACACGTGTGCCGTCTCCCCTTTCTTTTAAATCCCTCTTCTGTCTTCTCCTTTCACCTCCAAAGCTTTCCATGTCATCATTCATCATCTCTTTCCGCCTCTCTCTCTTTCCTAATGGCTTCTGCACCAACGAAAACAAGCTCAGCTGAACTCAAACCCAGAAATTCAATTTTGGCAAACAAACCTAAAGTCATGTTTTAGGGCTTCTTCAAAAAAAAGATAAACAGCTTAGAAAAAAAGTATACGACTGATTCTTTCATTTCAAAGTAGTTGTGGTTTCTAAAATGCTGCTACCCACTTGTAAATATATATATATCCTTGCTGGTAGTATGTACATATGTAGAAACTAACCCCTGCTAGTAAAATGTGCCGCTTTTTCAGTTTAATAAGCGGTTATGTAAAAATGCATTTCCCATCTAAAAATGTTATATTAACATTTAGTTTCTTTTGCTCAGTGTAGGAATTTTTTTTGTGATATTCAAATTCAAATTTTTAGCTCATAGACTTCACAAAGACATTATTGTTGATATGAAAATTGGTATTTCTCACTTTTTAACCTGTGCGTCAAACAATTGAACAAGTGATCATGCTAGTCAGCTGAAGCCTTTAATATCATGTGGCTGCTTTTATACCTCACTCCTTATTTGCATTTCCCTATTCCCAGTTATACTGTATCATACCACACATTTACTCTCATAATAGACTTGTATAAACCAATCAGCCACAATATTAAAACCACCTGCAGAAATGGGTCCTCCACAGATTGTTCTTGTTCCCACGCATTCCGTGGCTGCTCAATGACACTGGGATCTGGGGCGTTTGGAGGCTGGTCAGCACTTTGGGCTCCTTGTCAGTGCAGCATTTGTGGGGCCCATTGTTCTGCTGGAGGAGGCCACTGCCATTGGGGAGTGCCATTGCCATAGCTGATACAGATCACCATTCTCTGTAAGGAAAAAAACATACACAAAAAACAAAACAAAAAAAAAAACTGGAGTTCAGGGGTTGCTGTTAAAGGAGTAGTTTCCCCAAAATGAACGTTTGGTTATTGGCTCATGCACATCAGTCAAATAATTTATAAAGTCAGTTTTCCTGCATAGAAATAAATCTCTCATATTCTTTTTTTTGGCACCCCCAAAATGTTGTGTTCAGCTACATCAGCCTCAACATAAGAAAAACTAAATATTGGACTTTAAAGCTGCAAAAAACATTATTTTTTACTTTATTTTACACTTCCTTCTCTGTATCACACAGCAGACGGACATAGTTGAAGAGAGTAGAAGAGAGAGATATTTACTTGGATTTGACTCAAAAGTTATGGTTAGGTTGCTCTGTGACCACAGAGTGCATCATAAAAAAAACTGCTTTGCTTGCATATCTGCCTTGATGGCTTTTTAACATTAGGTTAAGCAGCCTAATGATTATATTCCAAACTATGAGCGCAGCATCCACTGTTCAGTTCTTTGTTACGTGTCATACTCCTTCCCTCCTGTCTCTACCTTTATGTCAAGCTGCTCGTAACTGCCAAATAAATGCCAAAATACTTTTTTTAATATCTCTCTTACAGTGATGCTTTGTGTGATGTTAGTTTGTTTTGCCACTAAAGTGTGAAAAATAAATCGATGCAGTTTTAAAGACCTCTAGTATTGACATCATGCTGGTGTTTGAAAATACTGGATACCCACTCCTTAGTCTGAGATCTCAGAGTTAACCTTTAGATAAACTAGTTTAGCCATACAAGCTTGAGAGAATCCCAAACCTAATGTGGGAGGGGTGAGCAGGAGCTGTCTTTGTCTCTTTTTTGTGGGGTTGTGAACTACTCCTTTATGATAGAGGGGATCTTCTGTGTCGCGTAGTTACGCCACCTCCAATGAGAATGTAATATTTAAGTCGGATAAACGTCGTTTTAGTTTGGGGCCAGACATCGGACACTCAGCCGCCACTTGCCTTTGTGCTCACCTTCGAATGTGTTTTGACTGTTTGGACTAATCCCTCCTCACAAATGGAAAGCTGTTTTACAAAGATCGACTTCCAGACCTTCACACGACTCCATGAAATCTATACTGTGAGCATTTGAAAGCAGGTTTATGTCAAGAAGTACACAGAATTTCCCCGTAGTTATTGTCTGCCATTTCTGGCCCCTGAATTTCTCTTCTCTCTCCTGGTGAAAGAACAGGACTAGAAAGAAAAATAAATATCATAATACTAGAAAAACAGACTCTTGTAGTGCTGAAACTATTTGTACAGGAAAAGAATGAATATCTTGACAATATACCAGTTGTTTAAAGGAAACATATTATGCTTATTTCCAGATCCATATTTTTATTCTTGGGCTCTAGTAGAGTAGATTTGCATGATTCACAAGTTCAGGATAGTTCTTGTTTATCCTATTTATCCGTAAGTTTATCCACTGTCTGAAACAAGCCATTTTAGCTTCTCTCCATGGAAGACCACCCTTCCTTTAAGCAGTCCCTTTATGAGCATCCACTATTGTAACAGTATATGTATACTTATAACAGAAACAAAGTTACTTTCACGCAGAATGCTAGTTGAAACTTTGCAACCAATATTTGGACTGTTGGACTTCAAGTTATTCACCAGATTACTAACTGATAAATCTGGGAATAATAAGCAGTTGACTGATGCAAGCCTGTGTTTAAGGTCTTGTATCACAGGGTTTGTGTGTGACTGGTGAATTTTTGTCACCTGGCCAGTGCGTTTGTTACGGTGCATTTGTTGTTGTAAGGGGCTTCAGAGAAACTTTCCAGACATCTCTTATCTGTATGGTGACACACTTAATCATTGTACTGAATGTCACCAGGTCTGCACTGTTTGCCGCCTTACAGGTGCAGCGTCATTGTAGCTCACGGATGTAAGACAGCACCCCTCCTCACTCTGTCCTTCAGCCTAGTTCATATCATGTTGCCAGAGTGCTTAAAGGCTGAGCTTGGAACTAATTTTTTGTGGTTATGAGGCAAAAAAAAAAAAATCCTTTTAATGACCTTTCAGCATATTGTAATTCAAGTACTCTCAGAGGAAACTCTGTTTTCAGGCTTTATTAGTCTATGACTTTGGCCAATCACAGGTCATTTCAGAGAGAAGCTCCATATTGGCAGAGGAGCTGTATGCAGATCCTTTAGATTGTAAAAAGTTGGATTCAGTGGCAGAAATTCCTTCAGGAAAATATACCTTTCTCACTGCCTGCACTCTATTGCGGTCTGTTGTTTCTTGTATTGCCTGAGCCTCGGCCATTGCAATTGAAGGCAACTTCTGTTACATTAAAAACCAAACAAACTGCATGGCATGTTGAAGTCTTGGACTGGCCTAGTGGCAGATGCTTCTGGTTGAGTATACAGCACGTCTCATCAGAGTGGCTTAGGACAGAGAGAGAAGGGTCGGGGCTGTATTTTTTTTTTTAAATTCAGGCATGTTTTATGCCTTTTGTTCTGCCTTGTGCAGAAAGGACAAACCTTAGTAAAGACATGCCCCAAAGAAACTCCTGGGACAGCTTTTTGATTTGCTATTATGCTTGCTGTCAGGAACTCCTATCACATTACTAGACACAGTGTGTCCACCCTTTTGTGTGAGTGGATTTACTTGCACACTGGTGTACTGGTGAAATGTGCATATAAACATGTATAAAACCTGATTGTACTCCCACGTGTGTCAGTCAGTATCAGCAGAGTGTAGATGGCCGGAAACTGCTGAGGTAGCTCAGCTGATGCATAAACGAGCATCCTGAGTTTTCAACAGAAACTCGATACTGTAATTATACGGGGTTATGACTAACATCCCATCTGGAAAAGGTTGAAAGGCAATGCTCCAGACCAGGGTGCTAATGTGTATGTAAATGCATTTACTGACTCGATTACAGAGATGTCGGAGGTCTGGCCACAGGCAACTCCACCTCACACACTGACTGCCCACTACACAGCTTCACTTTTCTACTTTACAGGACCACAGGGAGGTTCTGAGAAAAGCATCTATTGTCTATATCTAAAAAAAAAAAAAAAAAATGCTGTAATGTAAGCTCACTTCTTCACTTTCTTCCTCATCAGTCACCTCTCTCACCCATCAAACCTCAACTCACAAAGATGCTGGTAGGTCACACGCAAGCGTAGAAAAAAAAGACTTGTGTATTTACATTTACTTAACTTTGTTTTGTATAGTTGAAGACTTCACGCTTTTTTGGAGGGGCAATTTTAGACAATTTTCCTGACATATGTAGCAATTTTGTGGCCGTTAGATGCGCCGCCTGTTATTTCTTTTTAAGAGGTACGAGATTTTTGTTTGTCTGTACATCATGATTATAACTGTTCTGCTGTGGTTTGTTGGTTTATTTCATGATTTCATTGTGATTCCTAGTGACTAGGCCATTAGAGCACCACACTGGGGAGGCCTCCTCAACCATACGCACTACCTCTCCGTCTGCCTGCACGGACTCGAACACTGAAATGCATGAACACAAGCACTTAATGCGCCAGGCTGCAGCAGAGCAGGTTGCCAAGATTGACTAAAAGAAATATGGAAAAATAGAAAATCTCACTCATGTTTGTATCTTGAACCCAAAGTGACAAATGGTTTGTGGCGGTGCTTTTAGTTTGCCAAAGTAGCCTAGATTCAGGCTCGTCTGTTATTTTAGGTTGCAGTTGAATTACAATACCATGCAAAAGTCTTGAGCCGCCCCTCTTTTCTTTCCATTTTGCTTCCAAGGAGCCAGACTTTCCGTGTGTGTGTGTGTGTTTGTTTTTGTTTAGTTTTTGTGCCCTTCAACAGTAGTTCTAGAGGTTTTCTGAAGGTGTTTCAAAGTTTTTCTTGAGATATTGGCTGCTTTTTAAAAAAAAAATTTTTTATTGCATTTTCAGTCCAGTCCTTATAACTGACCTATGAATCATTGAAAAAAAGCCACCTAACTCAAGGGATGAAACAGTGTTGTATATACATAACAGACAAACTTAGCAAAAAAATATTTTAAAACTTATCTTTTAGGCACTTTGTTACCAACAGCTTGTTGCAAAAATTCATAATTTGTTCCCATTTCTTTAGTTGAATCTATAAAAAATGGCAAAGAGAAAACAGTTTGACAGGCATAAAATAGTATTTTTGCTCCAATAAGGTGGTCCCCAAAGAACTGTCGGCATATCTCAGCACGGAGTGCTCTGTGTCCTTAAAAAAAAATTGAGGAAAGTGGACAAGTGGAGGACAAAAGAAGGGGCAGGCCTGATAAACTATCTGTAATAGTATCTGAAAGTTGTCCTTAAAAAAAAAAAGGAAATGTGGGATCATCGTGACAGAGAACAGAAAAGCAGGCAGCCAACATCCAAAGAAGAGCTTTGAATGTCTTTCAAGAAGCATGGAGAACTATTCCTGAAGACTGCTTAAAGAAATTGTATGAAAGCTCGGCTAAAAGAGTTCAGGCTGTGTTGAATAATAAAGGTGGTCATACCAAATATTGACTTTTAAGCTTCTTAGAATTGTACAAACTCTGTTTTTGCCTTATGTCCTGTATTTCCATTTCTATTTGCATGTTTCAGTAAACTGCTGCACCTATTTTCCCATTTCCTAGCAAAATATAAAGGAATAAGGGGGTGACTTGAGACTTTAGCACAGTACTGTAGCTTCTACATTATTGTTTTCATGCTTTTGAAGCAGCAGCAATATAGTACTGTATTTAAAAAAATATCACACAGTCCTCTCCTTGCAAAAAGGCCAAAATGTGGCTAATGATGAGGTGCCAAAATCCAGCGCCGCCTGTCTCGTAGTTTCCACTTTGATTTGATTAATCAGAGCAGGTGCTTGTGCATTATGAAACGATTTACCATGGAAGGAGTGTTGTTCAGATGGCCTCTTTAAGTGCAAGTATGTTATTGTTGTTATTATTGATAATCACTTGATCTGGGTTTGATTTTGTAATGTGGAAATAGTTCTGAACTGGATTTTTTAAATATATTTACGTATATGAATATAATGCTGTGAAGTGCAGTCATGAATTAAGAGATTTCTCTTTCACATCAATAAAGTAAAAATTCAAACCACAGCAAAATGACTTGTTTTTGTCTGTCTTAAAAATAAGTGCATTCCATTGAAACTGGTTGGTTTTGACAAGCCAACGTTGGTCTAGTTGAACAGTGCCACAAGGATAATTTACCCTTTTGTCAGTCATTGAGCAAAATTATGAATAGATGTAATATGTTACCAAAAAAAGTAACTTACACCTTTGACCTCTCAAGCAGCGATCAGTAGGCTACTGTCACATCCTCACAAGAAGGTTTTGAACATCCAGGTTGACTGTGTGGGTTTGATTTCTCTCTTCAGAGCATTTCATGCCAGAATATTTGGTCTCTGTTGTATTTGCTGGCAAATTGTCATCTTTTTTTGGATGAAAGATGCCCCTTTTGTTAGCAAGCAGATCAAATTTGTACAGGCTCTGCCTGCTTGTAAACTTTGACACCAGTGCCTGCAGGTTTTTTCTGCAGATTGTTTAGTGAAATTTGGGGGGGTTGGGGGAGGTTTTCTTTTTTCTTTTTTCTTTTTTTCTTTAAATGGTTATTCCTTGGGTTAAATTTGCCGGGATAACCAGTCCTGGAGGAGAAGGAGTTAACACTGTCACCTCACAGTAAGAAGACTCCATGTTCAAACTCTGGTTTTCCTTCAAGTGCTTTGATTTCCTCAAACAGTCCAAAGACATGCAAAGTCTGTAAGTAAGTGGACCTTTACAAAGGATAACAACCCTAAGCACACAAGCAAAACCACTAAGGAGTGACTCTAAAGAAGAAAGCGTAGGTCATGGAATGGCTTAAATAAGGCAGCTGAATGGCCACACACTTCTAACAGGTGAATTAAAACATTGTTAGAGTTTACAATGAAAATATTACATCATAGCATAAAAAAATCCAGCTGAATAAATATTTAAATTGTCTGATATATACCTCTTAGGAAAGCACTGACTTCCTGCAGTCATTCACAAGACACTAAAGCATCAACTAAATAATTTTAAATGGGACAAATTAGGTTTGGGCTGCTAAATTTGTGGAAATGATTGTGTGATATAAATGCAGGGCTTAAGTTCACTTTTTCCAAGACTGTATGCAACAGTTTGACACTGATAAACCAGCAGGTGGCGGTAAAGACCGCAAGCGGGATGTAAACCATCTTTTAATGCGAAGAAGAAGAAGCAAAAATGGCTCAGGGTACGCAGAAATTTAAAGCTCAGCGTCCGGGATCCTCCAAGAAACCCCAGCAGAACAAACAGAAAGGACCGAAGAAAGGCGGTATGGATCTAATTTCTTATTCTAATCCAGTCGGTGATTAAAAGAAAAACCAAAATCATGTGTGAAGTATTTTCAGTCAGCAGCTCCACCATGTGACCTCCCTACAAACAGCTGTGCACGCTGTCTCAGATTATTTACCTCGAACATGTGGAGACGGCACTGAAACCAGTAACCCACTAAAGCCTGTTAAAAGAAAACAGAAAAGGCTTATTACCTTCACATTTATGTAAACAGGCTATTTTTTAAACTCAGATGTGTTTTTGATGGAAATTTCCTCTGGAAACCTCTTCATGTTTAGCATTAGTTTGACAACACATCAAATAATAGATTGAAATGCACTCACCTAGGTTAAATTACACCTGTACAGTGTGCAGATTCTTGTAAGAAAAACACATGCTTAATAAGTGTACATTTAAGCAAACTCCTCCTTGCAGGATTCTTAAAACGCATCTGAGCGACTATTCAGTCATTCATTGGTTCAAGATGGCAGTCAGCTTTGATTTAACAATAATAATAATAATAATAATAACAATGCTGAAAAGGTTTGCTCACTTTGCCTCAAAATAATGGTTAAAGTAAACTTCACCTACCACCATCTTTGCTGCTGTACAATTCTCCCATAAATTTGAGTTCAGGACTCTGAGTGCCATGTGTGATGTCTCCGTACTGGCTCAGAGTAAAACGGTCTCATAATTATGATCAAGTATCAGTAAAATAGAAACCTTGTAATTTTTTTTTTTAAATCATTGTCTCCAGGACTGTCAGACCTCATGAAGGGGTGTGTGTGAGAGGCAGGCGTATTTATCAAAAATAAATAAATTTAGGGTCACAATTTTTATTTATTTTTTAAAGCCTGTCATGTCTGGCAGTTTTCACAATCGGAATATGATCCAAATGCTCTGGTGTACCAAACATATTTGCTTTTCCAAGAATAGCTCTGTAAGTTTTCCAATAGGCTACTCTTGTTAATGTTTGTATTTTAATTTAATTTAATTTATTTATGCCAGGCCTGACAGGTAGAAAGGAAAGGGTAGGAAGAAAGAGTGAGAAAAAGAGAAGAGAGAAAAAAAACCCAAAAACAAACGGAGAAAAGAATAATCAAAGAATGATATATATATATATATATATATATATATATATATATATACATACATACATACACACACATCCACATATCTATACACATGCATATACATATACACACACACACACACACACACACACAATCCTGCTGTTTCTTGCAATAATGTGTGTATGTACCTCTGTCATGGAATGTACTCACCAATGGGGGCAAGAAACTGCAACCACGCCCCCCGTGATCCAGAGGCAAACAGGGAAGGACCCAGGGGACCCGGCCTGTCCACGGCCGACTAGGAGCTCAGAAGACAGGAGGCCACACATCCCAATGGCAATTGCGCACACACCCCAGAGCAGGAAGGAGGGAGATTCCAGACGGAACCGCCACGGTCAAATGGCAAGAGTCCAGAGAGCCAGAGGCAATGAGCAGCCCCCCCCCCGCAGGCTGGCACCCGAGAACGCGGCCCCAAGGCCCCAGGCACCCGAGAACCGCCTGACACCCAGCAGAGCCCCCCCACGCCAAAGAGGCCCGAGCCACTCCCAGGCCACAACCGCCAAGGGAGCGGGCCAATAGCCACGCCAAGAAATCCGGTCATGAACCCTGGGACCCAGGGGAGGCAGTGGCAATCAGCGGGAAGCGATAGGGAGGGGTGACTCCCACCGTGTCCCACAGGTGCCAAGGCTCAGCAAGCCACAGACGCAGGCCCTGCTGTCCAAACACACACAAACACACAGACACACACCCACACATACACACACACACGTCATATACTCACACATATGACCGTCACACATTCATACGCACACACACAGAACTCACATGGACACCAAGTGTGGGCGAGCGGGTACCAGCACAGAGCCAGCGGCACCCTAGGGGAGCAGCCAGCCCAGCCCCAAACCACTAGCCAGTCCCTACCCCAGGCAGGGTGCACGAAACTGGGGTGTGGAAAGACCCGCCCTCCCCCTCCTCCCACTCAACGTGTTTGGAGTGATATGTTGGGTGTATGTGAGTGTATGTAGTAGGAAGAATATGTATGGCTGTGTGAAAGCTACAGTGCTATTAAAATTGGAGGGACAGATGTAATATGATCACTGAGCAACAGCGCCCATTCAAACCACCCCCCAGGGCCCTCAATGTCTAAGATGTAAATAAAATTGAGGAGCAGGCAGCAGTGAACAGACAAGTGGGGCCACCTCAGCAGCTCCACACACTAACTACTGTGTGACACACCTGCCCCCCAAGGCCCTATGTGTACTACGATGTGTTGTGAGCTGTATAATGTAATTAAAAAGGCGGAGTGGGACATCACGCAACATAGCGAGCAGAGCCAAAGAAGTGGCCCTACTCACTGCAGCACGATCCCCCCTCACCCAAGACCCTACGTGTGTGTGATGTAGTGTTTGACTGAGTGGGAGGAGGGGAAGGGCCAGGATATATATGACCGAGAGGTCACAAAAATTTTGGCAAAGATATTGAGAATATTTTAGAAAGCCCTTAGTGTTCCCTGATATAATACTAATAATACTATGTATTACAGCCTCCAAAGTGACACCAAAATTGAATAACTTTGAAGGCAGCATTAGACTGCAGAAACAGAGAATATCTTACTTCAAGTTCACCATAAATAATGCTTCAAGCTGTAGCTTGTAGAAATCTAGAGTGAAGCAGCATTTTATCTAACACCTTAGTAAACTTTTTTTTTTGATGAGTTTGTGTCCTCAGTCTTATTAAATACAACATGAAATTTTTAAACTATGGTTTCACTTGGTCAAAAATGAAGCTTAAAAACCAGGTATGCCGTAAGCTTGCCGACCCTTTGATTGACAACATAGCAGCATTTCTGTTTCTCATACAGGTCTCTCATCTGTCACATCTGGTTTCAAAAGATGGTGATGACAAACAGTCAGCTCAAGGCTTCACAAAGTTTATTAATCAGTGGTTGATGGCATTTTGGCTACATCCATCTTTTATGGATGTAGTGCTATTTGTTCCACAGCGTGGAACAAATGGAAAGCTGACTGTGGTGCTTTCTTTTGAAAAGGGAGGATCATCGCACCAAAGAAGGCTCAAGTGGTTCAGCAGCAGAAGCTGAAGAAGGTGAGGACATGTTCACTAGAAAGTGACAGTAAATCAGAGGAATTTAACAGTGAGTACAGGTCTGAGCTTGATTCACCTTTAACCGATCTTCAACTATTCTGCTGCTCCCTGAAGGGTCTAGAGGTTGCAATCAGGAACAAGATTGAGCAGGAAGTGACCCAGAAGGCCAGCTCCTCCCTCCACAAGCCGCTGAGTGTGGTTAAAGGTCCTGAGGGTAAAGGAAACTCCGGAGCAGCCCGTCCTGGGACCAGCTCCAAATAAGACCAGCTCCCTACACACCGAAGTCTTATGGTTTTATATTACAAATGGACTAAAATCAAGTTGGGTTTCTTTGGGGTTTTTTTTTTTTTTTTTTGGGAGGGGGGGGGGCTGTCATGTCTGGCAATCAGAATGATGGTCCAAATGCGTTGTGCTGCCAAACGTATTTGCTTTAACAAGAAGAGCTCTATAAGTTTCTATAGGTTATTCTTGTTAATGTTTATATTTTATTTTATTTACTCTTGCCAGATCTGACAGGCAGGAAGAAAAAAAAGAAAGAAAGAAGCCAAAAAAGGGGGGAGAGAACAGAGAAAAAAATGGATAAATAATAATAAGAGAAAAATGAAGTTTTAATGAGTTACAGGTAATATAAAATGCCATGTATTCTGTTGTCTTTTGACTCCCAGTTGACTTCAGTATTTTTTTTTATTTTTTTTTTGAAGTTAATCAAAATCATATTTGGTGATTATACTCACTGGACCATGGATTTTACATCATTGTATAGCTGTCACTGTACAGAAAATAGATGTATAAATGGGCTTGCTTCATAAAACTAAAGATGATCAGTTCACTGTGTGATTTCAAATCTGTTGTAAGAATATTTACACATACTAAGCATCCTCTAAGAACTCCGTCGATAACTACTTGTGACCTCATTGGCAGAAGGATTAACGGGCTTTTTTTTCTTCTTTTTTTAAACTGAAGTAAAATGTGAACATTTTATGGGTGTCACTGTTTTTATTTTGAGGGTACTTAATTTATCTTTTGCAGGTGATTTTTAAACTGCAGATGTTTGTGAGTGAAAGTGGGTTTTGGACTCTGTTAGCCCCAGCCGACTGTCAACCAGCGTACATATTGCCGCTCAGCCCCATTTCCTATAGCTCCGTGATCAGAAAATGCATGGAGGGACCTTTGTTAAATAAAGGCTAAGGAAAGTTCTTGACAGAGTTTACTGATGTCTTTCCAACATGAGCGCACATGTTTTAGTGATTGCTGCTTTATCTGAATTATCTACATGGGAAGTCTAGAGGTCCCACAGGCAGCATCTCTCTCTTGAATATCACTCGTTTGCTCTTGAGGGTTCAGTGAAAAATATTTTGGAAGTGAACATTCAGAGTTATGCTCC
Source organism: Pterophyllum scalare (assembly GCA_024447675.2). Taxonomy (NCBI): domain Eukaryota; kingdom Metazoa; phylum Chordata; class Actinopteri; order Cichliformes; family Cichlidae; genus Pterophyllum; species Pterophyllum scalare. The sequence continues at coordinate 209,171 of JAMQGT020011828.1, forward strand.
ACATAGAAGAGCCCTGCCTGGGAAAGACAGGAGGCAGAGATGGAGATGATGAGCAGGATGGACAGGATTATATCAGAGAGACGGCTCAAGTTGAGCAGTTCGGAGACAGAGAGGCAAGGCTGAAAGGGTTGGGACATGCACAGAGTAGAGAAAGTGGCTATATTGGACAAACGATGTTGAGTATGGATCTGCGAGGTAGGAGGAGAAAAGAAGATTCATGGATGTACTGAAGGAATCAAAGTTGAAGCCATGTATATTCACACGTGTTAATCAATAAACTGACGATCATCAGTGGAAGTGGGACTGTCGGTCAGAAAGCTAAACATTGTTTAAATTGTTTTCTAAACCAGCAGCATCTTACAAATCTAAGCCAGTGCAATTTTGGAAAGCAAAACTAGAGTTGGCATGTGTAAAATATTAAAATAATAAATAGAGATTCCAAGAGTTCTCTGCTATGAGGTATTTATTTAAATCCTTTTGCTGGATATCATTTGTAGCCATGCAGAGGTGCAGCATAGTTGCATCTACATTTAAGCTTCATAATTATGAGGTTACAAAGTGAGACTTAAAGTTTACTCACAGTATACTGTGCATATAAGGACAGCACTACCTTATAGTTCACATGATCACACATGTTAGATTAATTGCTAAAATACAATCAACATTTGAAGCAGTACAGATTCACCAGCACTTATTTCTAAAGCAGGTCTGTAGTACTAAACTGAGCATGTTTAAAAAGCCTTAACGGCCTCCACGCAGTGATGGGAGCGCAGGAAACGAGGGAAGGAGTCCTTGGCCATCAGACTGTAGATCCTCTGCTGTGCTTTGTTGAATGTGTTGGCACACGGAGAGTCCATCACACTCAGCAGAGCCTCACGGGTCTCAGCATCCAGGTTGACCTAAAGAGGGAAATGTTATTTAAGCAAGTTTTGTTCTTCATCAGTTGCTCTTCAATGCTTTGTGCTTCTCTTTACCAACCTCCTGTGGGGCGTCAGGGTTGATAAACTGGCTGTAGATGCTGCAGGCCCTGGTCTTCTGCAGGTTTAAAGGAGAAACCCTGTATTCCTCACAAGCCAGCCAAAATTCAAGGTTCTCCTCACTGAATTCTGAGCGCAGGAATGCCCGAAAAGTCTGCAAACCACCTGAGAGGGACAAGAAGAAAAAAGACAGAATAAGCCAGTTTGATCCTATAATAAAATGTGCCAGTGGAATCAACATTGTTAGTGCACTTTAATCGCAGTTTGAGCACAGAGAGATTTGATGTTTTCAGCTTTTTGAGTGTTAGCAAAATGCAAACACTATCACAGCGCTGGAAAATAATATGTGTCTACATCTCATGTCTAGCATTAATGGATTTGTTCACATTTAATATTAAAGACAAAGACCATATAACAAAAGTAATATTTAACAGTAGTAATGGTAAATGATAAAATATTTCATTATAGTAACACAAGTTTTAAAAAAAGGCTCATAAGCAAAGACCATTAGTTAATGCCACCTGTGTTCGCTAACAATAATCATAAGTCTTTAAGATGAATTTATTTGTTTTATCTTTTAACCATTGTGCCACTAGTGCATCATGCAGATTTATTTTTGCATATTTCAGTGAAATTACACATCCAAATAATTAAACATTTCTACTTTCAGAGCACATTTCTACTGAATAACTGCATATTGTAGTTAATGATATAACTATAATATAAAACCATAAGACTTAGGTTTGTTCAGACCTAAATAGTACAAAATATGTACTTTGCTGCCTGTGCAAAAAACTGAGTATCAGTTATAAATTTGTAACCATCTTTCTCAATAAAGATGAGCTAGAATTAACCAGAAAAAGGACAAAATCACCAGGGTTAGCGTCCATAGACATAAGCTATCAGATCACATAACCAGTCACTTAACAACAGAATAACACCAATCTGTTTCCCATGTTTTATTGTTAAAGTGGTGATTTGACTTTAGAAGTGATAAAAAAAATAATATGAAATCTGTCTTACTTTTGCTGTTGAGCAGAGTTTCCAGGTCCTGCAGAATTCTTCCATCCTGAATCCTGAGAAAAGAGGCAGAAATAGTCAAAATGTAGCTTTAGCTCCTCTAATTTACTCTGTATTTGCAATACAGGTTTCAGTGAACTTACTTGTGCTTGTGGTGGGTCTCAGCCAGGTGGCTTAACTTGACCCGCATCTCTTTTGCCCTGAAACACACAAGAAATCAGCTGTAAAAAAAAAAAAACTCAGGGAATTCATGTAAAAAAATTAATATCACAGATAAATACTTACTTCTCCAGACATGAGGAAGGCAGGTAGGAGAGCCCTTTACACATTGAAGTTGCTAATATAAAGTGATCTGCAAAGGGAAAATGGGCCGAGCTGTATTTGAAAACACTTGATGATTTATTCCAAGTCTGTCTCCTGGACTCAAGTCTGCTGCTCTTTATATACAGCAGTCCACTTGTATGCTATCTGATCTGTCAATCGGCTTTGATCGGAACAGCGGTGATAGAAGCTGAATAGAGATGAAAACTCCTGAATAAGAGGCTGTGTACGTGCTCAAAGGCCATGTGAGCCTTTCAATGCGAAAAACAAAGACAGGCAATATTAAATAATAGGAAAATCACATTGAATGTGCGCATGAGTGGTCAGGGTACACTAGCTATCTTAAAAGTGTGTCATAAACAAAACATTGAGCAGCCTCCAGAGTTTTATCACGGAAGAATAAAGCGATGAGGGAGGAGCAGGTGGACTGGCAAGATCACTCATCACTGGAGAAAGTCTGAGAACTGCAGAATGGAGACAATGATTGACAAGGCGGTTGACAAAAATTAAACATCTGGCAAAATCCTTAAATATGGTTCAGCTTTTCTTCTCCTTTTGTGATTTGTTATTTGGTTCATCTTTAAATGTTTAATGAGGCTCTCTGCAGCCAGTGCTTATCTGTATCTCACTGCAAATTATGTTAAATAAAAGCAATGACACTTTTACTTTGAGGCCTAATGTCAAATTTTGTTCAACTCCATGTTATTATAGACTTGTAAGAACCAAATCAGAGACATGCAAAGACAAAACCCTTACTGTTGAATCATAACTTTCATTGGTCAAATAATAACCAAATATCTGAGATATTTCATTTAAAAAATACTGCTGTTATATTAGATGCTGTGAGGAAAAAACCCCAAATTATCTGAGCTACTCAGAAAGATCCCCAGCTGTGTTTTGGTTCACTAATGCTCCTGTCTCACCTAGAGAGAAATATGCTTTTTTGAATACATATCAGTCCATTTAATGATCTTCACTGTTCAATATTAACACCATGAAAATGCACAAATGCCCTCACAACTCATTAGTGAGTCCTTTTAACATGTTGGTTTTACTTCAAAAAGCACAGAAACTCATGGGCTCAGAAAAATTAAGTAAAGCAAACTAAAGATGACAATGTATGCCTTCCATGCTTTGAAACCTAGAAATGACTCAGGTCTAGCACCCTCTCACATCTGAAGACAATCTCCCATCATCTCCTGGAGGAAATGTATTTTTATATATATTTTTGAGAAAAACTATAAAACAATAGAGCAGAAAATATTTACAGCACTGCTACACAATCAATGCAAGTAAGCTTAAAGACTACTTTAGATGTAGTTAAATGCACTGATGTATTTAAATAGGAACAGTGTTTGCATTCACAGTGCGAAAGAGACCTTCCACTGCCATCCACTCACAAATTATATACTTGGATGTTTGAGCTTCACTGTGGTAAACCATGTATACTCAGGCTGTTTTCACAGTCATCTGTTGGATGAGGAAGGTGTCTCCATGCTCACCTTCAAGAGGTGGAGGGAAGGAGCAGGAGTTTGTGACATAACTAGTCTGGAAGCCAATCATGTGTGATTTGGAAACTTGAAACCTTCAAATACACTGACAATAACAAAGAAGGGGACATCTTGTTCCCAACATTTGAACTGCTAAAACCCCTTGAATAATTATAGGTAATATATCATGTTAAAATAATAATAATAAAAAAAATCATAGAGGGGGTATGCAAATGAGTATTCAATCTTTAACTAAAACTAGTATAGTCACAATCCAACATGCAAAAATGTTTGGGGCATTAGCCGATGTAAAGACTGTTCTGTGTCAGCCTTTAAAAGCTGCTCATAAAATAGATTTACTGAAGGCAGAAGAAGGTGTTGTGTACCAGAATGATCTCTTTCAGTGATACATACATTTTGCATCTGTACACCACCACTGAGGATTTTTAAATCAGACAATCGAGCAGACTTAATTCAAGGGATTGCACAGAAGTGCTGCATTAACTATTTGGGAATTTCAGATTTTTACACAGACCCCTGTATGCAGAAGCTCAAAGGTAACTGGACAAACTAACATAACTTTAAACACAAGGACTCATGAACTGATGAGCTTAGTATTTATGATTCTGGCCCAGGGGCTCTAGTTGATGTCATGTGAGAAGTAAACGTCACTATAAACAATCGATAATGTCTATTTATTGACGCAAAGTATTTCCAGTTTGACACTGTGGACACACACGGATCAGACATTTCTGCACCACCAGGCTTCAGCAGCAAGAGGACGGTTGCGTGTTTTTTTCTCGCTTCCTGCTTCCTCAACAAGAGTCTGAGAAAAATCTGCAAGACGCAACGCTCAACAGCACGGAACACGGAGACCTCCTGAAACCTGCCGAGTCCGAAGGGAGCTGCTTGTGTGGTGTCAAGCCCCGGTTTTAGGACACGCTCAGCTCCGGAGTGGACCTGCTGCTTTCTCCAGCGTCCGGAACCTCTGCATCCACCCGAGTATGGACGGCGAGTCGGTCCGCAGATAAACACACTGTGAGTGCGTCTCAAAATGGTCTCGTAGGTTTTATAATTATACCGTACCAGCGTGCGTAACTCTGCGAGGATCAAGTGAAAGCGATTGTCACTGTGTATGGAGGATAAATTGCTCGTGTGTGTGGATCAGCCTGTGAGCTGGAATGTTTCATGGCATTTCCAGTTGAGTGGAAATAACCAGTAACTCCGGTTACTGAAGGATGTTTGGAGAAATGCAACAGACCTCGAAACATTTTGTCGCTCAATTTTTAATAGACGTTTCACTGCCTGCCCAAATGTTCTGCTGTATGCATTCATTTTTTAAAATAGGCTAATCGTAGCCTACAAGATTAACAGGGTGGACACAGTAACAGTGCCTTACACAACACAGACCGCGTCCTGTGCTACAAACTCACTAGAATACACTTTCTGATACAACTATAGCTGCAAAGAATAATAACGTGCATTCGTATTCATTTCATGTGGTGTTTTATAACAGGAACAGCATGTAATAGCTACAGTACACCCAGTGTAACCCTGCCAGATGTAATCTCTTTCCCTATCATGGCTTTGTAAACATAACTATGTCCACTGCTTGTGGTCCCTTTAACAATGATATATATCTATTTCTTTTTTCTGCTGGAATAATCAAAGATGAGAAGAAGTAAAATTATGTAGCAAACAATAGAGGGATGTATTAACATGCAAAGATAAATATGAATGTATTGTTTTCCTTCCCTGCTAAAGACAAACTTTCCTGATTTTAGTACTCAAAAACTGTTTACAGGAGTGAGACGCACACAAAAAATGAAGGTTTGAAGCTGGAAAAAAAAGTTGAGAGTTTAAATATGAAGCTCCCTCCTTATCTCATTTCTGCTCACAGGCCTGTAGTTAGGAGAAAAGTGGAACTGACTAGCCAGAAGCTCAGTGGCAGGAGGGGTCCTTTCAAGTCTGTTTTTCCTTTGCACCTTTATATCTTTAAGTATTTAGTCATATTTAAATTGTCTGAGTAAATTGGTTTGGTGTCTGAACCTTGATCCCAAAAAATAGTGGAGGCTCTCATGCCACTCTCACAACTTACAAATGAAGTCAACCCTGCATGTGGCCTCGCTAATGGCACACATCAATAAAGGAGGGAAAGCAACCTGAGGGGAGTAGGTGCTTAACAAATTTCTTTCAGAAAGAAACGTGAGCAGAGCACAACTAACAGGTTAAGAATGGTTTTGCAATCAGCAGTTGTTAAAGATAGTGAACCAATAACACTATGCACTATGTGACACTATATCTACCACAATGAGCCAGCACAACTTACCGGCATGAACGTGTGGCCTGTAATTTCAGAAACAGCCAGTGAAGCAGCAGCAGGCTGCAAATGATGTGCAAGATGTGCCACAAGCTGAGCTAACATTGTAGCAACCAAAAGTTATTCCAAGCAATCATTTGTATCCAGAGCAGTTTCAGCTGAAAGCTTAGCCACTCTAACATCAAGGCATTAAGTTTTATTCTATGTTGGACCACTGGTTTTCAGCCGGTGTGCTGTGAGGTAAATAAGGCAATCTGAGGAAGCCAGCGTGTTTCACGCTGATGAAACAGCATTTTAAAGCACCACAGTGACACCACTTTTTTAATTTAAAAAGAAAAGAAAATCTCAAGTAGGAAGTCATTTTTATGGGGATGTATACATTTATTTAGCTTTTGATCGTTCTAATGAAACACCATCAAGCAGCACACCAACATCTCTAACATCCACATATCTGTGTATACTTGAACATTTTCATGAATTACTAAATCCCCCAGCACATAACTGCAAACCACTACATTGCCTTATGACATATTTAAATCCTATGTTTGATAACTTCGAGAGAACATTAAAAGAAAATGGCTGTTATGTCATATTATTGTACATATCACAAACCTAACTTTATGTCATGCATTTTAACATACTGTTATTCAACCTAGTCAACCAAGGTATTGTAATTTTAGTTGTCCAGTTTCATAAACACGAATAAGTCTGGAGACATATTTAAACTTTTACAATTATCAAGATTATTTATTTACCACTATAATGATGTACCTTGATGAACTGGGTTGCGCCTTAACACCACTGTCAGTCCTGTATGCTTCACTCTGTGTAGCAAATGGTGAGCAAGAAGATCTGATACAGACTGCAGTATGTTAAGAAATGAGGATTCAAATATGAGGAGATTTCAAACTGAGCAGACTTATGGACCTATCATAGATTTTTATTTAATGTGGTATATGAGCAGTTCATTATTGGCCACCTTAATGACCACTACCGATTGTTGTTGGTCGATAGTTGTTGGCTTAATTGTTTGTTTAAAAGAAGCATAAAGATTTATGAGAGATATGGTTCAAGAAAGGAAAGGTGTCCACAGCTCTGTGTACCCAAATTTGATTTTGATCACTGATTAATGTGTTGTGCATGTATTCAGCAGCATACTGTGATACTGTGCATTAAAAATGTCTGAGGCACTGACAGATGTAAGGAGCGTTAGGCTGTGGAGACTGAACTGATGCCCCTGTATCCCATCAGCTAACTCTGCCTGGTGACCAGTCATGGGACCCCAGCGGACCTGGTTCCATTGGGTGCACTGCCAGGAGAGCGAATCCTCTGGTTCAGACCAGGAGAGGGAACAGCGCTGGGCTGAACTCTTTGAACAGCTGGACCTCAACAAAGATGGACACATTGACATCTTTGAACTGCGAAGAGGGCTGGCAGACCAGGGGCTTTCCAAAGGCTCCTTGGAGAAGGTAATACCACAGCATACTGTGATACTGTGCATTAAAAATGTGTTTGGATACTACAAGCATATATTATTTCATGTTAGACAAATACAGTTCATGAAGATGTTAAATAACCTCCCAGTGTCAATGTTCTTACAGGTCAGAATTTAATGTGTAAATATCATAGACATTTCAAAGTCTCAGAAATATGCCAAAATTAAAGAAGTTACTGAAAATGTCCTCATATTGTCCACATAAAGACATGTAAACAAGATTACATACAATATACACAAAAATCATTACCATGTGCACTTCTTGGACCACATGCAGAATAAGGTTGTTTTGTGGCTGCATGTCTTTCCTCTGGACCATGCTATACGGTATTCCCAAAAATACTCACTCACCCATCCAAATCAGTGAATTCAGGTGTTCAAATCACTTCCATGGCCACAGGTGTATAAACCAAGCATCTAGGCATGCCGGCTGCTTCTACAAATATTTGTGAAAGAATGGGTTCCTCTCAGGAGCTCAGTGAATTCCAACGTGGTACCGTGATAGGTGTCATGCGTGCAACAAGTCAAATTTCCTCGCTACTAAATATCCCACAGTCAACTATTAGTGGTGTTATAACAAACAAATTGGGAATGATAGCGATTCATCTGTGAATGGGTAGGCCATGTAAAATCACAGAGCAGGGTCAGCAGATGCCGAGGCACATAGTGCGCAGTTAATAGGCAATCATTCAGAGCTGTGCCATCATACTCATTGGAGCAGTCAAACACAACCCTAATTTTTTCGGGTTTTCTTGGATAGTAGACACCTTGATGTGGAATATGCCACACATTTCCTGCTTTGGGTTCTTCTTCTCTCTGCATAACTTTTCTTAAAGACATTTTTCATAAACCTTAAATAGTCTACTTTGAATTTGGGATTTTTGTTTTGTTTTGTTTTACATATTTCCCTTTCAGTGCTTGAGCCACACCATAGCCAAATGCTGATTTTCAGGCAGTTGAGGGCATGTTTTAAAGGGGAGGGGCATTTCCAGGTGCCCATCTGTGTTCTGGTGTATTTTTTTCTCAGTCATCAGTTGCATGAACTGTATCTCATCTTGCGATATCCTCTTTTCCCCAGGATTTGTATCTCTGATGTCTGGCTCGAGTAATCTGATGGTGAGGGCTGGTGTCAAAGGGTGGAAGTTCCTTGACAGATAAGTGATGGCACAGGCCTGTCACTTCTGTTGAATTTGCCACCTTTTGTGAACTGCCAACAATGCTCCAGCCTCAGTTGCTCTTAACTGCATATGGCTCTTTATCACCTCCTGCGATGACTTGCCATGGTGCCAGTGCTCTAGGGCAGTCATAGCCTATCAACAGTCCAACAGTACAAACCATTAACTCCGGCATTTCCTGTGCTATTCTGCTTAGACGTTTCCAGAGGAATGTGGGAGCGTTCAAGTGGGATGAAATCTCTGGTATAGGCAAGTAGCAAGTTGATAAAGCCTCACATACCTCTTGAGCTATCTATTAGAGTATACACTAAGGTCTCTGTCTCTGGGGTGGTGGTTGAAGTAATCCATACAGGTGCTATCATGGATGTGATCCCACCATCTCCTCTGTCCATGCAGGAAGAAAGTGAGGCAACATGTTCGTCTGCTTGTGTTCTAAGAAATAATGTATTCACTGCAGTGGAAGGATGGTCTTCATGAATTGGCATTGGATGATGTTTTTTTACAAACACCACAAGTAGCTTTGCACTTACAGTCTTTTGATTGTGTCCTCTCTTGAGGCAGCCAAAGTGTTCTCAAGTATGAACGTCCTCTTGTTCTCCACACACTCTACAGCTCATGTATGTGACTGGGTTTGAAGACAAGATGTTTGCTTTCCTTTCTATATTTGAGTCATTTCAGCTGTTCTTCATAGCACTGCAGTCTTTCAACACTATGACTGTTTCATCTGATGCGTTCCCATTAGCCTTTGGACGTTTATGTCTCTAGGTGGCTTTTCTTCAGTATGCTTTAAGGCATGAAAGGATTGCATGCAACTTCTGCTTCTTGTGCAACAAAAATCTGCAAACTCTTTGAAGCTTGGGTATTCCTCTGTTTGTCGCAACTGCACTGTGACATGACGATTCCAACGAGAAGTCGCCAAATCAGGAAGTTACTTGAGCAATCTTTCATTCTCTTGACAGTCATTTAACACCTGAAGCTCTTTGACGTGTGGCATAGCATTTCTGCAGGCTGTCAGAAAATCACGGAATCATCTCACTTTAAGTGACTCCCTTAAACCAATTTTTTGGCCACTTGTTCAGTTTTTTTTTAAATGCACGCTTGATTAAAAGGGTGACCATACCGAGTATTCAGATTATCTCATGCTCGGTCATAGACTTCATCATCCTTTCTATAGACGCTTCCCCCCCAATACAGATTGTGCTTCACCACTGATTTGTGTAGGTAGGATAACCTGTCAGCTGGATTTGTGCATTGCTGTTCCATCAACGCCCCACTCTAAGAACCTGAGTGGGTCAGAGTGAGTAGCCTCCTCCAGCTCTATTTCAGCCTACTTTGCAGCTAGCTGTGTAGCACACTGTTCTTTTTGCACTGATGCTTTGCTCCTCTAACAAACAGAGTGGCAGCTACAAACAGCAGGTTTGGAGATTGTAGTCCAAAATATCGACTGAGCATATTCTCTGTCAAGCAACACATGAAGTTTCATGTTTTCTGCCATGAAACTCTTCTTGCCACACTTCACTCATGCTGGAGACTATTGCAGCTGTCAGGGTACACCCTGTACAGGTCGCCAGCCTGTCGCAGGACTAACATTACATAGAATATACACAAAAAATATTTATTGTGTGTGCCTCTTAGACCACATGCAGAATAAGGTTGTGTATCTGTATGTCTTTCCTCTGCATCCATCCTAGCTCATGGTCGTGCCCTCAGCTAAATTCTGGTCATGTGACCATTCTGCATCAACTTTACATGAAGGTTTATAGCACTTTTAACCAAACTTTATTTTACAATCACACAGTTCAGACAGATTTTGCTACCTTGTTTTAACATCTTATTTATTACATTTTCAATTAACATATTAACCTAAATACACATTATTACAGATACACAGACAACAAACACCTTTATTTAACTGTCTCTGGAACAGTTACATTAGCTTTAGGTTTTATTATTAATTTTTTTGTTTTTAATTTAGTTTAGTTTCAGTTAGTTTCCAGAGTGATTTTGCTTGTTTTAATTTGGCTTTCACTGTTCCGTTTTTGCAACACAAAAAGTGGGAACACTTCACAAGCAGTCATGTGGATCCCCCAAGCCTCATTACACATTTGCAACAATATTTATTCAGGGTGGTTACAGTGAAAATCTTGACCAAATTGCAACAATTGCTGCATATTTCTTTTATTTAAGGTAATTTTGCAGATGTGCAATGATGCTTTTGATATTTTTTTCGGTTAACTAAAATGTTTTTTCCACATCTAATTTGAGTTTATTTTTAGTTAATAATAAATTTGGCCCTCAGCTGGCCTATCATCACTACAACAGACCACAGCAGAGAGAGAATATATCCACCAAAATCCTACAGCAGGTTTATTCTTGGGTTTGATTATTTGTGGGTTTTTGTATATTAAAGTCAAGGTGTGTGGTTTGTTGCTACCATTTTCCTCTACCATTGGCAGGGCCATTTTTTAATTCAGTTCTATGGTTTAACTTGCATGTTTATGCCTGGGTGTGCACAGTGTCTAAAGAGGTTTCCTTCTCTATTTATGTAGCACAACACCCATTAATCATTTCTCTTCCTTTACGTTAACAATCCAGTGAAGGCAAAATCTCTCCCCCTCTCCTTTTACCTCCTTGAGCCATCTTATCTGCGCCCTCACTGTTTATGCAGCATGTATTTGTATTGTGAAAGCACACAGGCTGTCTCTCTCCTCTGAGTCTGCCTTTGACTATTTGCTTTGGTTAAAAGTGTCTGGGTCTCCAAGAGTACTTGTCAGTTCTTCTCGTTCTGCTTCGTCTTCTCTCTTCCTTGTTGTGTGAAAATTGTAAGCTGAGACTTGCTGCTCTTTGTGAATTAAAAAGTCTCCAGGCATAATATGATTTATTTCAGAGTTTATAGTGTAAGTGTGTGTGTGTGTGTGTGTGTGTGTGTGTGTGTGTGCCTGTCTGTCTGTCTTTGCACATGTGTAAAGGGCAGTGCGATGCTATTTTGGTCGAAGGAGCAGGACTTTGTAAGCTGAGAAAAGTAACCTTTTGCTCTGTGATACACACAGTACAGTTTTTTTTTCTGTAGTATTTCTTAGTACTTCTGTGTAATTCCCACCAGGCAACATACATGTCTCCCCTTTTTTAAACTCCTGTTTTTCCAAGAATATTTCTGTGATTCATATTGTTATTGTTATGGCCTGACTAATAAACAACTACATTAAATAGAGATGGGCAGCGGAGTTTTGGAAATAAGTATTTTTTTAAAATTATTAAATAATCTAAGTTAAAAACAGCAGCCATGAGGACATGACAAGGTCTAAGAAAAAGTGGTGTTCTCTCCAAGCTGACCTCCGTACATTGTTTATTTGCAGTTTATGTTCAATAACTTACATTTTTTGGACATAGTTTTGAGAGATATTTCCTGACAGTGAAGTTAAGCTAACAAAAACAAGTCTGATGTCATCGCTTGACTGTATTTGTGTGCAGTCTGCATCTATGGCCAGATTTTCCTGTGCTGCATCACAAATAACGATGATTTTGAACTGTGAATCGTGCAAAGCTACTCCAGAAGAGTCAAACAATAAAATATGCAGGGTGCCCGGGTAGCTCAGTGGAAGAGCAGGTGACCATGTATGATGCAAGGCAAAGTGCAGGCAGCGCAGGTTTGATTCCTGACCTCTCGCTTTTTGCTGCATCTTCCCCCCCATCTCTTCTCCCACTTCCCTATCAATAAAGCTGCTGTGGCCAAAACATTTAAAAAAAATAATAAAATAGCCAGTCAGAAATAAACATAATAGTGCCCCTTGTAGTGAATATCTTAAAAATGATACTGTTCACACCTTAAATGAACTAAATCTTGATAATAAATTAATGGAAACAACCACCACGAAGGCAGACTTATTAGCTGGATGTCTAATGTCAAATTTATAGTTTTAGTTTATAAAACATTCTTCCTTACTTCTTAAAAAGCATGACCAGACCCTTCTTGAGAGAAATGCATTTCATTAATACATATTTCCTTGACTGCACAATACCTATCAGCCATTCACACCTTTGTTCCAGTGACCTCAATAGGTCACATGAAACAATGGAGCGAAGTCCTAAATTGGTTTCACCTGAAACCACTGATTGTAATGACCCACATCTCCTTTCACACCTTGGCACATGTGAACAACAGAGGAGTATTATAACCACCTCCAGGGGACAATGCCCACAGGGGTTTAAATACCTGGGTCTCTCCACCATTTGGTTTGAGAACTGAAGAAGCCTTTTGGATGAGAGGTAAAATGTCTTCAAATAACAAAAAGAAGTCCAGTCGCTTTTTTTTCTCAAGCTCCAAAAACTACGATGACCTGGATGACAGAAAACCTCCACAGACACCTATCAGCCATAATTGTCCAACAGATGGCAAAGTTTATTTAACGTCTCTAATCCCTGGTCTGCTGGAGTCTTTCAAGGTCACCTCAGTTCTTTGTGCTCTGATAAGCTGAAGAAACCTGTACAAAACTACAAACACACTGTCTTTGTAGTAATGTGCAGATAGGCTAAAATCCACTTTTTTCTCATATTTTTAAGAGCTAAGGACCAAGCAGTGCTATATAATATAAAGCATTTGTTACACTTGTTTAAACCTAACTTCTGAGTTGTTTTTTGTTCTTGCATTGCCTCTGCTTGCTGTCAGATCGTGGAGGCCGGGGACACCAACCACGATGGAGTGCTGGACTTTGAAGAGTTCACCCAGTATCTTCGCAGCCATGAAAAACAGCTTAAAGTCATGTTTCACAGCCTGGACAATAACAATGATGGTCTGTATCAGATCAGACAATAGTTTTTGTCATTTGCTCACTCGTCTCTCACTTAACCCATGTGATTTGTGGATGTTTGTAGGCCAGATAGATGCATCAGAGATTCAAGTCTGTCTTCGCAACATTGGTGTGAATATTAGCCTGGAGGATGCCAATAGGATTTTGTTAAGGTCTGTTATCAATCATGTAATGCACATCACATTAACATTTTCCACTAACTACTCCTTATAACCAAACTGGATATAGCTTAATTTGTGTTGCATCTAATTTGATAGAGTAGAGATTTTTTAGAAGATGTTCAGTAGCCTCACTGTTACTGACCCATTGTCATAGGTTTGTTAATTACTCTCCAAGCTAGAGGTTTGGTTTTGTGGAAGTAATAATGTCAGTTCGTGTTGGACTCAGATCTCACTCTGGGCTGATGATGGGGAAGAGGGTTCTGTAGTATCTACAAAATTCAGCCAGTTGTGTCTTATCCATAAAGCCTCAATGTAATCATTTTGGCCTGATATTCAAAGAACTGCTTCTGATTGAATTGGGGGTAATTAAAAAATGACCTTGGCTACAGGAGGCAAAGAAGATCCACAGAATATAAAAACATGACTGGGATATAAACAGCTCTCCACCCTGATGAAAGTCTTTGTTACCTTGGTGCAGTTATTCTCAGACTTTTTCTGGCGTGTTGTCTGAAAAAGGTTTACATCCCCCCATCCCAGATTTTTGTTTTTTTATAGATGATTTATAATTAAAAAATTTTTTAACTGTATTTATTCACATCTATGATATTAATTGAACTTACTGTAGTTTCAGTCCAAATTCAGTTTTGCTAGTCAGCCACACACCCACTTAGAGTGAATCTGTGCTCCACCAGGGGGTGCCCCACGGGTTAAGGCACAGTTTTATGAACTGCTGCCGTAATGTATCAAATTGGTCTCTGTTTATAATGAGACACACATCATTTAGTAGAAATGAAACAACATTTTGCTATTTGGTGAGTTTATAAAGCAATATGTGAGGAGAAAATTAATGGTCCTGCCTCTAATAATTAAGTGCAATAAGCATAGACTGTATATAAAAGTATGACTCTTCACTAACCAGTGGGTGATATCACAGTGGCTTTGTCCATCTTTCATGTACAGTCTCTGGCGTGTACCATAATGATTCGACTTTCTGTGAATTTTATGACCTTTTTATATATGTGTTTCTGCAGTATAGACAGGGATGGTACAATGACCATTGACTGGGATGAGTGGCGAGACCACTTCCTGTTTAACCCTATCACTAACATGGAGGAAGTGGCACGCTACTGGAAACGCTCATTGGTAAAGTTGCACACAAATGTTACTCATATAATGATTTTGACAGCATTGTTAATCTCTAAGTGCTGCTCAAGTTCTGGAATATAATTTCATTGTATGTCTTGATGTATAATGACAATAAATTCTTCTTGATTCTCTAAGTGTTTCTCATGGAGTACCACTAGTTTTCCATTGTACATAAAATAGAAGAATAAATGAAAAATAATAAGAATATTTAAATGTGCTGTTCACTAAAAAAGTATTTATTAATGTTTTTTTTTTCCCCACTCCTTGTTACTTTTTTGTTTTGTTTTTTGTTTATTTTATATATTTTCTAACCTTTGTGGCTTCAGTAGATGGTGGACATCGGTGAACAGCTGACAGTTCCAGATGAATTTTCAGAAGAGGAGAAGAAGTCTGGGTTTGTGTGGAGGCAGCTGATGGCTGGAGCCATGGCTGGATCTGTATCCCGGACTGGAACAGCCCCTTTAGACCGCCTCAAAGTCTTCCGACAGGTCAGTCTGGTTCAATTACAACCTTATCTCTATGATCAGGCTGAACTTAATGATTCTACATCCTGTTTTTGTATGAAAGCCTTTTTTTTTCTTTTTAGCTCTGATGTTTTAGTGATAACTTTATTGCTTTATTCGGCCAGGTACATGGCTCCACAGATTTTAAAGGGAATGTGTTAAGCAATTTTCAGACGATGGTGAAAGAGGGAGGAATTTGGTCGCTGTGGAGGGGAAATGGAATCAATGTCCTAAAAATTGCCCCAGAGACTGCTATCAAGTTTGCAGCCTATGAACAGGTAGAGAAAACTATTCATCATCTTATCCTCCTTACTCTGTTTCAAATATTTTTCATGATTCATCATTCTCTTGTCAGTATTTATGAGTTTATTATTTTCCAGTCATTTTTCCAAATACTTAGATCTTAGCATTTTGAGGAATAGGCATATTCTCTTATTTTAAAATAGAAGGTCTCTTATCTCTGAATGGAATATGAATCCTACCCAGCAGCACCCAGTTAGGTCAACATATTTGGGGAGTAAGAAACAGATGCTGGACTTTTTTCCAGCTATTATTTCCCTCACTGTCTGCTGGTTGCATGGCAACAAGACTGTGGGAAGTCCTGGTTTTTTTTTTAACCTTTTGTGGTACAGATTAAACAATCAAGATTTAACTGTTAACTTATGAACTTATGGTGCTACTAGGCACATTTATTTCCCCCACTGCTGCTTTTATTCTGGCTTTAAATTGATATTTACCCTATAGACATGTTTTTTTTTTCATTAAACAAGCATGTCACCCAAACTGTTAACTTCCATTAATTACACACAAAGAATGATTTCCCCCACACCCTTCGCTCCTGCACCAGTTTTGCAAAGACCAGATCACTTTATATTATAAGGCACCCAGCTGTCTTAAACCAGGAGGAAAAGTGTGAGGATTTCAGTGAAGATTGATGGGCAGACTGATTTGATTTAAGACTGTAGTGTTTTGCTGTGGTGACAGTAGATGCATCATCTGTTTTGTAAACATACGGTTGATAATATATGTTTTTCTTGGCTACAATTGAAAGGAAACCACTTGGAAATGCTATTTTTATAGGGTATTATGCAATGGCTTTAGTGATCTGTAAAGTAGTGTCCCTGAGCTAAAACACTGTGGAGATTCCAGTATTAGATTAGTAGGTGTTCAACTTTTGTTACCTAGATTTTCTACAGTTAATTTAGTTGTTCCAGCATCCACTATTTCAGCTACATGGGGAAAGCTGCTGATAGCTACCAGTCTGATAACTGTTATGGTTTCACGACTCAAGCCTTGAATTTCCTGGCATATCTTAAAAGCGGGGCTTGCATCGAACAGGTGTAAAAGCTGACAGTGTTGTTGTTGTTTATGGTGTGAACACAATTACTTTATAATGATAAGTTAACAAAAATTGTTGCCAAAATAATTTGTCTTTCTTCTCCTATTGTACAACTATCTGACATTATTAACGTTAAATTTTTGTTGCTCTACACTTCTGCATAGATCAAGAACGTGATGCGTGGCGGTAATGAAACAAGAACTTTAAAGGTGCACGAGAGATTCGTTGCCGGCTCTTTGGCTGGAGCAACAGCTCAGACAGCCATCTATCCGATGGAGGTAATGGATACATAAAAATATTTATATAACATTTAGAAAACACACTTTCCGGACTTCATGAAATTGAAAAATTTCTTTCCCCTTTCTGCTTCTGTCTCTCGCTGTTTCTTTCCATCTCTCTTTCTTCCCCTCAGGTGTTAAAGACCCGTCTCACACTGAGAAAAACAGGTCAATACTCAGGAATAGCAGACTGTGCCAAACAGATCCTACAGAGAGAAGGCATCGCAGCCTTCTACAAGGGCTATGTACCTAACTTGCTGGGTATTATCCCTTACGCTGGCATCGATCTGGCTGTCTACGAGGTCAGAGAGTCATGGAAACACACAGCTCTCACTGAGTTTTTCTCAGTGTTGACCTTCTTTTTGTGCCTTTTATTCAACAGACTCTGAAGTTTGCTTGGCTGAACAGGAACAGAGGCTTAGTGGACCCAGGGGTCACGGTGCTGGTAGGATGTGGGGCCGTGTCCAGCACTTGTGGACAACTGGCAAGTTACCCTTTGGCGCTGATCCGCACCCGAATGCAGGCACAAGGTGGGTAGTCACAGTTACAAATGACAAATTAAAGGAATTCCAATGCTGGTGTTCAAAGAAAGTCCTACATATATAAATTTCACATTTCTAAGTCTTTACTGTGACTCTGCAGGCAATATATATGGTAAACATTCTTCATAACGTAGTAACAACACTTTTTCTTCAAGGCATCAACTGCACATAATCACATAGATTAATGAGGGTTACTCTCTGTGTGCTAATAAAGCTGAAAGTAACAGGTAATAATATAATATAATCTGATGCAGCCATGAATATTGTCATATGCTATGGTTATTTTTAATTACAGTTCTAGGGGGTTCTAAGCACTTACTTTGAGTAACTGTCTTATAGCTGATTTAGACTTCTGTGGTGAATCTTTGTAGTCTACGATGTGACCTGCATATAAAACACCTTGTATAGTGTTTTATGTGCAGTCACAGTCCAACCTATGTCCCCTCTCTCTGTTGTGGTCAGGTTTTTTTTTTTTTTTCACAGGTAAAGATACTCAGCCCTCACCTTCTTTGTACATTCACTCATGTCCATTCCAATAGTTCTGGCGGGCACCTTATATTGAGACTATGATTATTATTCCTTGTATTGGGGCAATCTTTCAGTTACATTAAAATTTAAAAACTGCAGTAAAAAAGTAGCTGGAAATGCACAGGAGAAATCAACAGTACTGAACTGACCAATCACAATAGTTGCAGGCTGCACTGATGTAATATGTAGTTAGATTTCTAGGGAAGTGCACATCAGGTTACAGTGTAGGGTTTGTAGCGACAGTGATATTAATTGCCCTACCTTACTGCTGACTTTTTTTTGCCCAAGGAATTTTATAAGCTAAACTGATTTCATTCATATATCATTGGATTAAATAATTTAACGGTGGCAGGAAGTCTGCTTGCTTGTTTCCATAACTCAAACACAAAGTTTGGAGTTTTTCAACATGTATGTTGTGAAGAGTTTAAAAGTTCAGTATTACTGACATTTTAAACAGGAGCTTGACAAAAAATCTTTAAGGTATGTTTTTAAAAAAAAAATTTGTCCAGAATATTTAGCTTGATCTTCATTCAACAGAGTTTGCTTAGTTTTTATAACATGATCACAGATACATAATTCTAGGAATGGCATGTATCCAGCTCCATCAGCTAAAGAGGACCACATTGTGCATCTTGTGTTAAAAATATCTTGGTGTAGCTCACTCCTTTTCTCTCCCAATTTATAGCTTCAGTGAAAGGAGCCCCTAAACTCTCCATGCTGGCCTTGCTTCGCAACATTTTGACCCAGGAGGGTGTTACTGGACTTTATCGTGGAATTTCTCCCAACCTGCTGAAAGTCATCCCCGCTGTGAGCGTGTCCTATGTCGTCTATCAATACACAAGAATATTCCTGGGAGTGGACATAGAGGGTAGGAGGGGAGGAAAGGGGAAGGGCTAGCAAAAGGAGAAACTGTGGTGCTTTTTACCTGCAAGCTATTGGAAGTGCATGGGAAAACAGGCTATGACTGTGGATTGTACAAACTGCAAGTCTTGAATTTTGAAGATGAGGATGAGAGAAAAACAAGTATACTGTATGTTATATATGCAGTAATCTATTTTGAAATCCTGACATTTAGATGACCTTATTTCAACTGGCAGCTGCTGGAAGCTTTTCAGGTGTGATATATTGCTTTGCAATGCATGTCAGCATGTGTCTGACAGCTAACAAACTGACATCTTCCTGCTGCGGTGACCTGAACAGACGAAGATTTGCATGAACTGAGAACAGGTAAAAGGTGTAGCCAATCTTGGAAACCATGTTTTAGTTCTAAAACATTTTTTTCTTCTTCCAGGTGGTACTTAGAGATTGTGGAGGGTTGATCCAATTTCCTGATTTGTAAGTGAGAGGAATGATTGGTTACACTCTAACCAATTTTCTCTGAGTGGAGAGACTTAGAATGTCTCTCAGCCCTACATATTCTATATGTAAGGGGTCTGATCCCCATGTGGATACCCTTTAAGACACATCACTGATTGGCTGGAGAGTCAGGGAATCTAGGTTAAGAAGTATCCAACTGTTCTCTTATGTGTCAAGGCTATTGCTCTACCCTTCATTTTCCATATGTGCTGGGATGCTGTAAGAAACACTGTTAGGAAACCAAGCAAACGTAGCACGAAATTGCAGTTTTGAGTAGTAGAGTGATGACAAAGTGCTCACCTCTGCACTCACCTACAGTATGTACTCATCATGTGAAGTACATGCCCATGGTCTGCAAATAAGTACATGATGCTGCTGAGGCTTAGCTGCCCCTGCCGAGCACTAAGGCCGGTTGTACATGTGAGGAAAGTCACTCAGCTACCATGAAAAAAAACAACATATCACGTGACTCATGGTCCTGAAAGCCTGGTTTTCATAAAGCCATGTCCTGCTACAGAGTCCAGTATGTGTTAATCAGTTCATTCACGGAGTGGAATGTGGTAAAAGTGGACAATTTTGTCCAAAACGGCTGCTGTACAAATCTCTGTGAGGAACACACCCTGCTATCAAGGCCATGAAGTGCGAGAACCTCATATCTAAAGGCATGCACTCTGCAGGTGCTGGCATGCCTGTTCAAATGCATGCTTTATCACTTCAACAATCCAGTTAGACAGACTTGTTTTAGTGACAGGTTTCCTCAGGCAGTTTGGTCTGTTATAGACAAATAGTTGATCTATGAGCATTAGTCTGAAAAATGAGATCTTAGGGTGAAATGCTGAATTTGGATGTCATACCATACCTGCATAACCTGGCAGCCAGAAGCAGCACTCCTTGTGTACTAAAAGGCGTGAAATACTCCCACTCTTTACGCTGACACCACAGCCAGCATGAGTGCAAAATTCAGAGTAAGTCATTTCAGTTCCATTGTTTTCAAGGGCTCAAATGGCTCATGCTGCAGACCCATTAGCACCACCTCCAAATCCCAAGGAGGGATAGCCAATAATTTTTGGCAGAGTGTAACACTACAAGCATTTTTGGCCAGCTGGGCAATACAGGTGCAATAACCATTCACTAGTTTATGAGGACCAATGAGGGCTGTTTTTATATGTGCAATCATTCCCCTCAAAGCTAAAGGGGACTTTTCCTTCACGAACATATCCAGTAGAAACTGGAGCATGTAAGGGGCTGTGCAGATGAGGGCAGCCACATGTCTCACACTGAACTTGAAATACTCTATAATGTTAGGAATACACCGTCCTGGTTGATGACGAGTTGTAGCAACAATCTGGAGGCAAACCTGAGATACAGACCCAAGGGCTACTAGGATGAGGCTCACGCCACCTGAACTCTTTGCAGAAGGTTGTAGAGGAGGGTAAAGGGAGGAGGGCCATACAAAAGCCTCCAAGGTCACAAATGTGCCATTGAGCAGTTAGGTGTCTGATTACAAAACCCAACAACACAAAAGCTTAAGACCCTCAGATCACCTGGGTCCTCTGAAGCTGGCTGGACTGGTGTAGCCTGTAGTGTCTTTAGGATACATTCTTCACAGCCTTGGTGGACTATTCTTGACATTTCTTCCTGAGCAGGCCTCTTGAGCCTGCTGTAGCATCAAGCTTCTCCTTGGCTTGAACATAGCAGATGATACCAAAGCCTTAAACAGGCAGGCCTGTCTTCCTACCAGGTAAGTGGAAACTTATGTTAATCATACATACACACGATACACAAAAACACTGAATACATGTTTTCTGGACTCCATGGAAATCAAGAAGCCACTGACACATTGCACTTATACAGCGGTGTTGCCAAACAGTGTGTGGCCACTGCAGGTGATGTGTCTTAAACAGCTTGCACATTAGCTGGGCTGTGGGGGGGAATCAGTCCTTGTACATTTGAATATGTAGGGTAGATATACAGTCCTGACTTGTCTTGTGAAAGGGCCATAAACTATAAAGTAAAGCAACATCTATATTTTTTTTCTGAACTTTAAACCTTAATTATCTTGTGAACAAAAGTGAAATGGAGGATGGTGAAAACAGGAGGGGATGCACTCTGTCATGCCTTTCCTGAAGAGTTACTACTGAGTGAAGCACACCCAAAGACTTTGAACTGCCAAAGCAATATCAAGACGCACAGATTGTTGTGATAACCCCTTCGGACAAATGCTCATGGGTCACGTTGGTGTTTGACTGCTTTCTTACTACGTGGCCCTGTGCCATATGCAGTATTTTCATAAGCAATACTAACTGAACGAAGTAGAGGTGACATAACA